>BQNB010157836.1:0-12582 GCA_026074375.1 Tanacetum coccineum
GTTAAAGCAGAATGTCAAAAGCCATCCGGCTTACTGATACAACCAGAGATTCCTACATGGAAATAGGAAAGAATAACGATAGATTTTGTTACAAAACTACCAAGAACATCAAACGAACATGACACAATTTGGGTCATTGTAGACCGTCTTACCAAATCAGCACATTTCATCCCAACCAGAGAAACAGATAGTATGGAAACCCTTACAAGGTTGTATATAAAGGAAATAGTTTCACGGCATGGAGTGCCAATATCCATCATCTCGGATCGTGACAGTTATTTCACATCTAGATTCTGGCAGTCAATGCAGAGTGCCTTGGGTACTCAATTAGACATGAGTACGGCATATCATCCCGAAACTAATAGATAAAGTGAAAGAACCATCCAAACACTTGAAGACATGATTCGAGCCTGTTTTATTGATTTTGGAAAAGGATGGGAAAAACACTTACCCCTGGCAGAATTTTCTTACAATAACAGTTACCATGCCAGTATTAAGGCAGCACTATTCGAGGCACTTTATGGTTGAAAGTGTAGATCACCTGTCTGCTGGGTCGAAGTTGGAGATGTTCAACTCACAGGACCAGAGATAATCCATGAAACCACCGAAAAGATAGTGCAAATTCGACAACGCTTGCAAGCTGCAAGAGACCGGCAAAGAAGTTATGCCAACAAAAGGCGAAAGCCTTTGGAATTCCAAGTTGGAGATCGTGTTATGTTAAAAGTGTCACCTCAAAAAGGTGTCATCCGATTTGGAAAGCGAGGAAAGCTTAACGCCCGGTACATTAGGCCATTCAAGATCCTTAATAGGGTCGGCCAAGTAGCATACAAACTTAAGCTTCCTGAAGAACTCAGTAATGTCCATAGTACCTTCCACGTTTCTAATTTAAAGAAATGCCTATCAGACGAATCCCTCATCATTCCAATGAAAGAGCTTCGGCTCGATGAAAAACTCAATTTTCTGGAAGAACCAGTAGAAATTATGGATAGTGAAGTTAAGCAACTAAGAAAAAGTCGTATCCTATAGTCAAAGTAAGACGGAACTCTAAAAGAGGACCAGATTTTACATGGGAAAGCGATGTCAAAATCGTTCCTAATATTCCACATCTATTTTCAAACATCACTCTAACATCCAACTAAATCTCGAGACGAGATTTCTTTTACGGTTGGGAGACTATAACAACCCACAATTTTCAGCAATGTAATTATCCATTTATTATATTTAATAGAACCATTTTCACGGAAATATTTTTTTTGCTTTATTCCATCCATGATGTAACGTAACTTACATTACAAAAGTAAACGTGCTCACGCAACCTACCAATGCCAATTTCATCAACGTTTATATCAAATAAACGTCTTAACATGTCAAGCAATATGATTTAAACTCTATTTTTTTACATACGTTATCTATTTCTCGTACTATTCATAACGTTAATATAAAACGAACTTTATATGTTAACGTTTATATCAAAACCCCGACTACATGAAATGTTTACATACAATACAAGTGTACAAGTTACCAAGGCATAATATTTGAATATAATTCCCTCTTAAACCCTAGTACAACTCTTTTAAACCTAAAGTACAATCTGATTAAGCACAATAATCAAATAAGCCATTTTCCCTCCAAATACTTATGAGATTTCGTACCACCTTTCTAGCATAGATTACAAGCTTCTTAATCATAGTTTCCCTTCATTTCAACCCATAGCTCGTCCAAAAACCCTAAACCCTAACCCGAAACCCTAATCACCCCGATAACACTTAAACTAGTTCTTAACCAAATCCACAACCAAGCAACCACCCTCCACACCTTGTCACCACCTTGCTAGCCTCCTTTCACCTCCTTGTCACCACCTTGCTAGCACACAAGCACCTTGTCACACCCTTGAGCCCCAAGCAAGCCTCCTCGTCACCTCCTTGTAAAACCGAACCCTCACACCCCTCTAACACCTTGCTAAGCTACACTCCTAGCTTATACTAGTCATCTTGCACCCTTGTATGCTAAGTTACAACACTTAGGCATCACACAAACTTGGGCACTACTCCATTCGCACCCTATATAAACCCGAAACATGCACACCTCCTCAACTCACCATTTAAACTTAACACATACTCAAATGATGTTCTAGCCAAGCCCTAGAAGAGAAGAGAGAAAGACTAAGCCAAGTAGAAGCCAAGGTTAAGAAGGAAAAGGTTCTTGATTCATCTCCAAGCCATTTCGACCCATTTCATCATTTTTGACCCATTTCGTGTGCTAGTAAGCCTTTTCACTTGTTCTATAAGCTCTTGTATTGTTTTAGATCATGTATAAACCTTGTTATAATCATTTGATCAAGTTAAAACTCTTTTGGAAACCTTTAAACCCAATCGAGCCCTAAACGACCCACTTTGAAACCCTAAAACCCATGCGAACCCTAAATAAGCTAGCTTAAGCTATTCTTATCTTAATAAGTTCTTATGCACTTTTATAATCCTAAAGAATAAGCCCCTAAATCCTAAGCTCATACGTTTGGTTTTCCTAAACCAAATGCACATCTTTAAACCCTAAAAGGTATTTTCAAAAACCCTAATAAGCTAAAAGCTATAAGCTGACCTAATAAACTATTCCTATAAGCTCCTTTATCATTTTTATAAGAATTGAATCAAACCCTAAAAGCCTTAACCCATCGGGTTATAATTTCTAAACCAAACGCACCCATTTTGGGTTATCGAGCTCATAAGCTCATTTATAAGCTATAAGCTTGTAAAAAGCAACTTATTTTAGCTTATAGTAATAAGCTATAACCTGCAAATTGATTTCAAGATCAAAAAAATACCAATTATAATGATTTTGGACTAATAATGAAAATCGAATTATGCATGGAGGGTATATATTGTAAATTTTGAAATTATATAGCTATTTGGCCAAAAATGTAATTACTCTAAACTTAAAACCACAAGGGCCTATTTTGCCATATTTGAAAGTTAAGGGTTAAAAGTTTTAAAATCATATATAAAAGGGTTTGCAAAATATATATACCAAGGGTATATATTATCAATTTCAAATTCTTAAGGGTATAAAATGTAATATTTTTATATTTAATAATAAAAATATATTTAAACGTTATAAGACTCAATTTTATTAAAACCTGTCACATTTATCGTTTCATTCATCGATCGAAACATATAAAAATAATTATGTTATATATTTAACATAATTTATCATCCACTAACTTTTGAAGAAACTTAAAAAGATAAAATCTTATCATTTAAACTATAACGTATCACGTAACTAGGTAATTTCATGTGAGGGGCTTTCATTTGGGTAAACGTTTTGACAAGTTGCTGGATTTACGATTTAAAGTGTCCTAGCTCCTTAAACGTTTACTACACGACCTCTGGATTATGATAGCCCGAACAGTGATACGATGTGTTCACAAATTAATAAACCAAATTAATATTTACGTTAAACGTTATGAAATAAAGTTTTTAAATATAAACAATTAAACTAAGACTTGATATGTTACCCCAAGTTGCGTGACGAAACCATTTACTTCCATTTGATTTACTTTTCCCATCAATCAGATTTCTCTGTTAAGGTGAGATTATAGTCCCACCTTTATATGTTTTTCCAAACCCCATGGGGGGATACATGCTATAAACCATGAATACAAGTATTTTCCAATTGTATGCTATCTTGATATATTATTGCTTAAGTTTACCTTCACTGCCAATATCATTTAATCATGAACCATTAATCACTTGCGAGTGAACGCGAATATTGTGGATAGATCTATCGGGATTAACGAATTCTGTTTGTGTTTACCTGTACATGAGGTAATCAAATACACTATATTTGAGAATAATACGTAACTTTGGGAAGTTACCTTTCCAAGAGGACATTTGTTCCTCAATAATGTCACTGAGGTGATTTCCATGTTAACGTGTTGGTGTCATGAGCTTAAGGCAATAATACTGTTTTCCATGATAATTGTAATTGTACAATTATTACCATTTATGATGACTTGTATTCAACCATTTCATTACAAACATATGAATTTCACTCAACATTTGTGTTGACTTTTTTTAGCATGTTTATCTCAGGTAACTAAGCAGTTTAAGGCACGGAGTGGCATAGACTTGAAGACATCCAAACTTGTTATCATTCAACCTTTATGTTTTAAATGTATTTTGGGACCTCCTTTTGTAAAACTCTGATATGATATTGAATGATAACTAAATTTTCCAACCGTCTCTTTATGAGTCTGATCACGTCCGAATCAACACGTATAAAATATATAATATATAGATACGTACTAATAAGGATAGGCCAATAATAGTATAGTGAGTATTTTCCGTCGGGTTCTAGAAAATCGCTTTTAACCAAAGCAATTTCAAAAACCTCCCGGGTTATTTCCTTGGCGAGAAGTGAATGGAAATCTACGTTCAAGTTGTAAATCGAGCTTGATTATCACTTAAGTTTTTTTGGGTTTGGTTTTCTTGATCAATCATAACACAAGATACAATATAAAGAAAACTACAATGCATAGACTTAAATTTTGTTAGGTCTTGAATTTAGGATCAATAAGCAATAAAGTGTGTGTTTAGGTGTAGTGTGTGTGATTATTCCAGAGAGAGAAAGATAGAAAGTAGAGAGAGAAAGAGGGAGAGGGAGGATTAAAGAAATGAGATTAGATTTATTAGAGAAGACCTCCTCACTAATAAGGTAGATAGGGGTATTTATACCCAAATACAAGGAAGAGCAAGGAGCTCTTGTTTTTTAGCTTTTAGCTATTTGTTGGGTCTCATGACTTTATTTAAGTCACGAGCCTATCACCTAACCTATTACACAATATTATTTCTCTATTTATTACAAACTTCTCTCAATAAATGTCCACTTATCATTCCTAACAAAGTTTTACGAAGACCATCAACCTCGAGTGATGTCCCAAATCATAATCAAATCCGCAAACTCTTACAATATCCAAAAGCCCTCACAGGGGTCTAAATCCAAACTTAAACCAAAATCTTCCAAATACTAAAACCAAATAAAATAAAAAAGCAAGACTTCATATGAGAAATCCACACGGGATACTTCTAAGTTTGCTATCATATATCACCAACTTATTCCTCTTTCATTTCACTTGATAATGATACTCGAAAACGTCAACAATAATGTTGGTTAGCTCGTAGGTTTGACCTTAAACCCCAAAGTTGTGCCAATATTTCAATAGTGGACAATATTGCAATATGACGGTGAATATATATGCAAACAAACCATAGCATCCCCGCTAATCAATCACCATATGTCACTTACACACCTAAAGGGCCTACCAGCTGGAGCACTAAATTAGGGCAGGACCACACACAAACTAGGGTAGGCGTACCCATCCGCTCTAATAATCACACAAATACTGGGTAGGCGTACCCATCCGATCCAAACAATCATGCAACACATAATATTCACATAGCAGTCATAAGCACATATCTTGTCCCAAAAACAAAACCACATTTCGCACAGTTCAATTCAAAACATTTCAAAACACATTTGAGTATCATTTTCCCCCACAGAAAAATAGTAAAAAATGGGGCTACGAGAACTCACCTCAAGCAAGTCTTTAGCAACCAAATCTCAATCACATAAGCAAATGCAACGACGCCCGAACACGACCTAGTCCATTTAATGTCCATTTTAATCATTCATTCCCAAAACAATCTTCACGTTTAATGAATAGAGTTTAGACACGTTGTACAATTACACATAACAATTTAGTGGTGTGATGGTTGACGACATTATCCAACAATTATATCTATCCCATTACTTACTAATAACATATTATACCTATTTAAAGAAAATAGATAAGTAATATAAGTAAATATTTATAATTAATAATTATAAATATATTTTGATAGGTTCATTCGGTAACCTTAGTCACCGTAAAATAATCATAATAGGGTTGAAAATGGAACGTTTACTCATAATAAACATATTTGTGAAGTTTCGAGAAAAATTATATTTTTCGTCTTTTAGTGAATTTATTAAATAAATAAAATAATTAAATAATATTTTATTATTTAAAATCAAAAATCATGTCTTTAGAAAAAATTTCTAAGTATAAACTTTTTATGAAATTTCGAAATGCTCCGTACGTTCATACAACATTTTCCAAGATTCCAAACCTTAATTTCAACACTTTTTACCAATTTGACACTTTTCGACAAAATTCCAAAATCTCAAACTTTAATGTTTACTAAAATTGTTATTTCCCGCATAATATCGTTCACTTCACTTCAAAATACATTTTCACTTTCAAGTACCGTCAAAACCTCTAAACGACGAAATAGTCGCTTATTGGCTATAAGCCCAACAAGGATCCATTAAGATATTTATAAGTCCAAAGTACGATCCAAGTCCAAAACTAAGGTCCATTTATATACATAAGCTCATACTAATAAGTAGAAAATAATCATAATAAGCCCTCCCATTAAGCCACGACTTAAATAGGCTTATTGGGCCGTGAGTCCATAAGCTCCACAATAGATATATTAAGCTTAACCATAAGCTAATAAGCTACGTATCGCATTTGGTTACCACCATAAGCTATAAAATAGTTCCACAAACTACACCATAGTCACAAAATTGCAGTCTAAAATTTACTTTCCTAGTTATTTTAAAAGGTGATGTGGCATTTAAGCCCAAAATAAGCCACGAAAAGCCCACCAAATAAGTTATACAAGCTATTATAAAAATAAGCTATCTAGCAACAAATGTTATTCAACCATCGCGACCACAATATCAAAACTACAAAAAAACCCCTTTTTCCTTTTTATATCCGACAACAAAAAAAACCGAAAAACACAAACAAAAAAAAAAACTCCCCCTTTTTTATCCGTTTCGTTACCAAAAATCAATTTTTACAACGATCAACTTGTACAACTAACATCTATGCATCAATACAAACACAAAAGGACAACCAAAATTTAAATTTGAAAAACTTACAAGAAAATCTTTCAAAAATTTTAGGATTTCGACACAAACCGAACAACCCAAACGTTGTTTTCAATGACTACCCAAATACTCGTATCAACCCGATATCACTCTCTCGATCAAAGTTAGAGAGAATTTAAGGTGTTTGTGGTGTTGTAAGGTGGCGGACGAACAAAGCACACAACACACAAGTGTTGTTTAATTTATTTAGAAAATGAAAATGAGAATGAATGGAAATGCTAGTGGAAGAATATAAGTGTACAACAACCATGCTAAAAAAAGCCTCCTTGTCCATCTTAACCATCTTGACCAGCCAAGGATCCCTGTGGTCTCGGGGCCTTTCATTCGTTTCAGGATCACATTAAAGCTCGTAAAACTCACCATACAATTATCCAAAGTTAAAAAGCATTTTATATTCACCTTAAAAATAACTTTTCCATTAACCTAGAGTATTACACGACATATTTTTCACTCTTAAACCATTTCAAAACTCCTTTGAACATTAACGACGTGGTCAGGACCCGTTTTTTTAGCATATTCTCAAAATCACGGATCAAACTCACCCAGAATCAATTATCATAATAATAACCTCTAAGATAGAATATTATTCACAAATAACCATAAATTACCACAATTCTCAACAAAATCACCACCGTCAACACGGTACATAATCTGAATAAATTGACGAAAGTCAAATAGTCAAAAGACTATAAATGAAATATTCAAAACATAAAAAGGGCAAAGGTTACATTCTACCCCCTTAAAAGAATTTCGTCCCTGAAATCCAACCACTAACATCACTAAACAAATGTGGTACTTTAATTTCATCTGATCTTTACGTTCCCACGTGAATTTGGGGCCACGTTTCAAATTTCACCAAACCTTGACGATGGCAATCCTACTATGCTTCAGCTTCTTAAACTCTCTTTCCAAAATTTCCACAGGTTCTTTCACAAAATTCAACTTAGCATCAACTCGAATTTCATCCAAAGGCACTTGCAGTGTTAGATCAGCCAAACACTTCTTAAGGTTTGACACGTGGAACGTGTCATGAACACCATTCAACTCCTCAGGAAAATCTAACCGATAGGCCACATGGCCTACCTTCTCAATAATCTCAAAAGGTCCAACAAATCTAGGTTCTAGTTTCCCTTTCTTCCCAAAGCGTACCACACCTTTCTAAGGCGACACTTTAAGCAAGACAAAGTCACTCACACTAAAATCTAGAGGCTTCCTCCTCTTATAAGCATAACTTTTTTGGCGATCACGCGTAACCTTAAGTCTATCCTTAATCTGTGAAATCTTCTCAGTAGTCTCTTGCACTATACTCAGGGTCCTATACAACAGACCTTCTCCAACCTCAACCCACATAATTGGCGAACGACACTTTCTACCATACAATGCCTCAAACGGAGCACATCTCACACTAGAATGATAACTATTATTATACGAAAACTTAACCAACGGAAGATGAACATCCCAACTTCCTCCGAAGTCTAGCACGCACGCTCTAAGCATGTCTTCCAAAGTCTGAATAGTACACTCACTCTAACCATCGGTCTGAGGGTGATAAGCCGTACTCATGTCTAAACGAGTTCCTAATGCCTCTTGCATTGACTGCCAAAACCTTGATATGAAACGACTATCACGATCCGATATGATCAAGATCGGCACACCATGTCTAGCAACTATCTCATTCAAATACAATCTAGCCAATCTATCCATCTTATAATCCTCATGCATAGGTAGAAAATGAGCAGACTTAGCCAATCGGCCACAATGAGCCCAGATTGTGTCATGCCCACTCTAGTCCTAGGCTACTTAGACAAAAAAATCCATAGCTATTCCTTCCTACATTTCCATACGAGGATCGCAGGTTACTGGAGCAAGACGCACCCTTAAGGGTATAAAACACAAAAATGAAAATATATACATAACATTTTTATTTAACCATTTTCACCATTTGATCCGGATTTTATATTTTTAAAGTCTTTCGTTTATTTTGTTAATCGATGCTTATCTTTGAAAAAAATTTACCGGCTACGCGGTATTCGTTTTTATGTGATCGTAAAAGGTCAAAAGTCAAAAAGTCAAGTCGGACCCAAAAGTCAAAGGGTAAAATCGTCATTTAAAGTTCTGAAAATTACCGGTTGTTACATGTAATACTGCAAATTCATCCACAACCTCCTTCTGAGCCGCTAGTATCCTATCCTTGATACTTGACTTAAGGATCATATTCATAGATCTAACTCTCTTAGGCTTTACTCTTTCCTTCCTACTTAGGGCATCAGCCACCACATTCGCCTTACCAGGATGTTAGCGAATTTCACAGTCATAATCACTAAATAACTCTATCCAGCGATGCTGTCGCATATTGAACTCTTTCTGACTAAAGATATGCCGAAGACTCTTATGATCCATATAGATGACACTCTTTGTCCCATACAGATAATGTCTCCAGATCTTAAGTGCAAACATGACCGCACCCAACTCTAAATCGTGGGTAGTATAATTCTTCTCATGAATTTTTAATTGCCTAGACGCATAGGCTATCACTTTACCTTTTTGCATTAACATACAGCCTAGTCCTATTCCGGACGCATCACAATATACCACAAAGTTTTCTGGTCCATCGGGGAGAACTAGAACAGGCGCATTACACAACTTATCCTTCAAGGTTTAAAATGCAAATTCCTGTTCCTCACCCTAATCGAAAGTCTTACTTTTATGAGTCAAGATAGTAAGAGAATTAGCTATCTTAGAAAAGTTCTTAATGAACCTATGGTAATACCCAGCTAATCCTAAGAACAAACAAATCTCAGTCAGAGTTCTAGGGGGTTTCCAATTCTTATCAGCTTCGATCTTACTAGGGTCCACATGAATTCCAATACCATTTATCACATGCCCAAGAAACTGCACTTCTCTTAGCCAGAATTCACACTTAGAAAACTTAGCATACAATTTCTCCTTTTTGAGTAGTCCTGAGACAAACCTTAAATGTTCTACATGCTTCTCTTGAGTCTTAGAGTAGATTAAGATATCGTCTATAAACACTATCACAAACTTATCAGGATAAGGTCTACAAACTATATTCATCAAATCCATAAATATCGTTGGTATATTAGTCAGACCAAAGGGCATTATAGTGAACTCGAAATGTCCAAAACGAGTCCTAAAATCAGTCTTTGGTATGTAACCCCATGCACTCTCAGCTGATGGTATCCAGACCTAAGATCTATCTTCGAGAAAAACTGCAACCCTTGTAGTTGATCAAATAGAACGCAACCCTCTGTATTTGATCAAAATAGAATCCATCCATTCCTAAAGAAAGTAGATAACGTAACAATTCATCTTAATAGTCCCTTATTCAATTTGTTCATCTATAATCAATGGGTATTTGGATTTGTGCAATTGATTGAATGCAAATGAAGCAAAGTACTGTAAATAATGAGAAGTTACCATATTCCCTTGTCGAGACATTGTGCCAGCATTTAGATAGCTCTGCATCGAACTAGCCAAATCACACAGGATGTTTTGATATAAAAGATCTACAGGACACCACCTGGGACAAGACGATTTGGAAATAAAGGCTTGTCATATTGGTAGGTAATCTAGAGATGCAGTTCTTACAAGACACTAGTACTTATCTGCGTGAAAGTTTCTGTACACTTCGGTGCATCGTCTACGATACGCTTCTTCCTATGACATCGTCCTTTGTTTTCTTATTATTGTAACCTGCGCCAAAAATATATTGACAACCGTTTCTCATATACCGTTCTGGTCCTGAACACCTGATATGAATGCTCAACGTTGATTCTCTCCATGTCACTTTTGTTTCCCTGAACGTAAAATTTCATTCAGTAAGGAATAACGCATGAGGTCAATACGGTCAATATTCAATCAATGGCATACAGCGACTGTATAAAGAACAATTATCTAACTTCCCGTCCCACACAATTCACTACATGATTCTTTGCTTAACTTAATCCATGCTGATAGATAACGTCGAAACAACCGCCAAATCTCTGGAGGCATCAGGTCGATATAAAATCAATGTCCTAACAATCCTAATGTACAGTCCTCTAAGCACCAGTTTGGTTTTTAAAGTTCTCTTTATAGTACTTTTCTTTCTTTACTTTTTCATAATCTCTCACTCTCCATCTTATGTAGGGGGCTTTCTTTTCTTGTTCTCTTTCTTCTACTTCTCTCTTACAGGTGGGAGTTCTACTTTTCTTCTTCCCCTCCTCTTTCTCTGCTCTTCTATTCTTGTCCTTTGGGATACGATTCCATTTTTCTTCTAAGTTCTCTAATTCACTCTGTTCTATTCTCTCCATTCTATCTTTCTTCTGCTTTCTCTACTTCTTTCTTCTTCTTGTTGCAATTGAATGATCATGGTCAATGTATGAATAATTGTATGAGATGAATGGCTCTTTCTCTCCTCTTCTCTTCTTCTTTCATACTGCTCTTCTTGGTTGGATGATGTGGTCTTCTCTTTCTTCTCTTCTCTTACTTGTTCATCTCAGCTAGCTCGACAGCCTTAGCTAACGACTAAGGCAGATGGAATGATATCTCACAAAGTACTAAAGTATTTGATACAAAACTTCTATCATCGTCAACCCCAAATCAAATAACATATAAGCATGATAATCGTTAGAAGGAAATGTACCCGTGTACCGTGTTTGGAACTCTGGTTAGCGTCAACGAACCTCTTAAGGACATATTGCTTTGGCCTCATTCATAAGGAACTCTTGCTTTGTTCCCGACGGTTTTGGTTCTTGACATTGGACACTCCGAATCCGTCCTAATGGCCTTATGCTCACCACCACTCAAAACACGAATAATTCCTCTAACATGAATTCGACCCTAGAGTTCCTTAAGTAGTTGTGGCAATTACAGCCCTGCAATCTCTTGTCATGTGCCCAACTTTCTTACAGTTGTTACACTTCATAGTACACTGTCCCTCGTGGTGTAGCCTACACTTATTGCAGAAAGGAAGTGTTCCTCCATAACCCCTCTTCTCATTGTTACCAACCGTATAGGCTCTAGCAACATTCTGACCTCCAGTATTCTGTCTTTTGTGGGGTGGTTGTTGCCCACAGTTGTCTCTATAGTTGTTGTCTAATCTCCTCTGGTTCTCTGCGTTTCTTACATCATTAAGAAGTCTAAATAATTTGATAGACACTAAGATCGTTTAAGCTCGAGATGGGTTAGATATCATCTAGGATTATAAACATCAAAGATTAACAATAATGCAATGGAATAACAATAAACAATGATGTTTAACAAGGTTTTATTATTCATACATTTCACTCTTTCCCAAACATAATCTTGGGGCTACACCAATTAACTATCTAACTATGGTGTACACACACATACCTTTTACTATTCGACTCTCATCAGTCGACTCTGCTATATCTAAAACCTATGTCTATGATCTCTTTATATAGTAGAGTCCATCTAGATTTACAAGGGAAAACATAATTGTTTAAAGAAACTAAATCTTTTAATTCTTTAATAAACTTTATCTTTATCTTCAAAAATCATATCTTTTGGAATTTTTATCTTTTGTAGAATATCCTTTACCAGCTTGTAGAATTCCATAATTGTCAT
>BQNB010157838.1:2798-13344 GCA_026074375.1 Tanacetum coccineum
TAGTCAACCTACTTGTTGTGATACATGCCCCAAAGAATTTGAGCACGTGAGAGGCGAAGACTTTCCAGAGCTATAGTCTTTCCACTTAGACACTTGTTAATTATAGCAGCAAATAATCTCCAAGGTTGATGCATGTAGTTGACATTGACATCAAATAAAAACTTGATTTCACTAGTGTGTCCAAGATCTCCGATAAAAGATAGAATATCCTCTTCAAGTGGAGGTTCTTCAAATATCTGACCAAGGAGTTTGGGGCAAATTTTGAGCATATCTCTGAAGTTGTCAACATTAACTGTGTGACTTTTGCCATCCAACTTGAAACGAAGTGACGAGTGATGTCTGGTGACAGTGACCCAGAATTCTTGCATGTATATCTCAGGAACATCAGCAGAGATCTCAAATGCATTGTAGAATGGAGTGAGTTTGAGAGCGTCTTGCACCACTTGAATAGTAGGTTCCTTGGATTTGAGATTGGAGCTCAGTTGAAGATTGCTTTTCCCTATCTTGAGACGGTTTTTAGGTGCGACAAGAGCATCATCCAACTCCTTTTGCTGTTCTTTTGTAGTGTTCATGATTCTGCTAAGATAGGATCAATACAGTTTATGTACAATCTATGTTATACAATGTACTATAGAGACCTATTTAGTGAACATTTGAAGTTGATTCAGGATGTGAACGATGCGTTAGGAACTTTAAGACTTTTTGCACTTATTAAGATCTATTCATTTAAAAATGGCAACTTAAGCTAACTTAACTTGTTTAGAGTGAATAATTAACCAATTTTAATTATCTCCCTAATTAATATTTTAATTCGCCTTTTAAAATGAGAATTTGATCTGAAGTGTTTTGGGTCTTTTAAACTAGTTATTCAGTTCCCTTACACAAAAATTGTTCGGTTCCTTCTTCAATGAGTTGTTCGGTTCCTGTGCACAAAAGTTGTTCGGTTTCTCCTACAATGAGTTGTTCGGTTCCCATGTACAAAAGTTGTTTGGTTCCTTCTTCCTACAAGGTTGTTCGGTTCCTACTATCAATGTAGTTGTTCGGTTCCTTCTACAACATAGTTGTTCGGTTCCTACTACATTATAGTTGTTCGGTTCCTTCTACCTACAAGGTTGTTCGGTTCCTACTACCTACAAGGTTGTTCGGTTCCTACTACCTACAAGGTTGTTTAGTTCCTACTATCGAAAAGTTGTTCAGTTCCTTCATTCAATGAGTTGTTCGGTTCCAAGATAGTGGGTTGTTCGGTTCATTTTTATCATTTGTCATACAAGTCAGTGTATACACTCACATATGTTCTTTTAGCATTCAATGAGTTAAACGTATTATTGAGGAACTAAACTAGCAACATTTAAGCAAAACACAACAAGTATGAGCAAAAATGAACGATGTAAATCAACTTAATCATGAACACTCAATGAATCACAAGTAATTGTTCGAAACGATCATTCAAACATAATCAAGAAGTCGTATAATAACATTCCCACACAAAACCCTTTAACAACTTACTTTGAAACTTAAAAAACCTAAATTTTTGCATCTAAGATTAACAAGAACATAAGCAAATGATGATTATAATTAAAACTGTTTTAAACAAGTGCTAGGAACACCTAAAGCTACAAAACCCCTCAATCAATTTGGTGTCTTAACCACTTTGAATTTTCAAGAACCCTAATTGGTGAATTAGGGATTTCGAGTTCAAACTTGGATGAAACACCAATTCCTTTGAGACATGAGTAGATTAGGTGTTGGAGAACACATTTCTTATTATACCTTAGGCTTGAAAACAACTCGAAATGATGGTATGGTTCTTGGCGATCGAACAAGTGAGAGGGAGGAAAAGTTTTTCTTAAGTGTGTGTTGTGTGTGTGAATAGTGACGGGTTGGGTGGGTGGCGTGTGAATAGTGGATTGGTTGGGTGGAGGGTGAGTATTAGAAAACAATTTTGTCATTTTAACAACATTTGGCTCCTCAAGATTTTTAATACCCTTTTAATTTTTGCATAGATAATTTTTATAAGGCATTTACCAAGTTAAAAAATACACAATTAGTCCCTAATGTATAAACTATGCATACCTATAGACTTAATTTTTGCAAAATATTCCCTAAATGTTTAAAACACGTAACATATAAGGCAACGACAAAAGCTACATAGATAAACCTTTCCTTAAAGAATGCTTATTCTGCTGATCTGTTCTGAAAAAAACTTTCCTCCCCTTTAAGCACATTTCTTTCATTATGACGAAGATATTTGACATTTGCTCCCGCCTCAAACACTGACCCATTTTCCTATTGAAAGAGCAGTAGTCGTTGTTTTGAGTCAAAGTCAATATGTTCATTTTTGAAAAAGTGCACTTTTCTAGACAGAAGCAATTGTTTAATTTTTTTGACGAAACAACACAATCAAACCCTAAATAAATCTTCTCTTCTTTTTCAGCACAATCATGCACTGACACGTTACACTTATTGGAAACTGATAAGGAAGCACAAGTTGTGATGCAAAGTAATCACAAGCTGTTGCATTGTCATAAAGTAGACCATGCCCGAGAATAAATTCCCGTTGAGAGGTCAAGTTTCCTTTTTGACAGAATACTTGCCTTTAAGATGATGACCGGGTTGCTATCTAAAATAATAGCAAGCCATATGGCATGTTTTGAAAACATTAGGAACTTCTGCTCGAACTTCATTACACCATCGTATCATTATTGAATGACTTTCTAAGACCCTAAAATGTTATCATCGTTTTTTCATGAGAGACATTGCCTTTGTTTACCTCTTTTTTGATTCTATTTTTCCCATTTTTTTTAATTTTTTTTCTTTGTTTTATTAGATTTATTATATACATATGAATACAGATATGTAAATTAGGTACCTACCACTATTCATTCAACTAGTATTTGCCCATTGTTTCAGAGTCCATCCGGTTACAAAAACTTAAAACTCTCTCATTCCCATCTAGTTGATCAGAATCTCAATTCTACATCTCACGATCCACAGAGCTTTAGTGAAGATGTCCGCCAGTTGATACGTTCCGTATTGACAAAAGTAAAGTTCATCACCCCTATTCTCAACAGCTCCTTGATTAAAGTAAATCTGATGTCTATAATGCTTTGATTTGAATGTTTGAAACCGTTGTTGCGCATAAGGCAATAAACGCTTTTGTTATCACGGAACATTGAATTTTTTTGAAACAAAAGCCATAGGTCGGTAAGCGTAATCCAACCAAAGGCTTTGTACGCACTAACAGACCGGACAAAAAGCAATAATATTCATCTTTCCTGGTACTCTAGATATTCCGCACTAGCTTTTCTTCTGCCTTATTTGACGACCAGACTGATAAGTCTATCTTCACCAAACGATTAACAATACTATCATATGTACTCTTAAAGCGTAGGTGTATCTTGACAACATACATGAGACACAGCAATCTGCAGAATTCCGTTAGAGATCGAATCCGAAGAAGATCCTCGGGATTACGAATAGTCCCCGATTAACGGTTCTCACTTTTAGAATATGCGAAAGATCCTTTTTTTAACTACTGCATTTAAGTGCTTTTCGCTAGGCCGAGCCTAGATATCACCATGGTCACACATGACCATATACAAATTGTAGGCTCATGTCAACTGGAGTAAGATTAAAGGAGGGTGCCTATTTCATCCCACGGAATGAGTGTGTGTAACAACGGTGATCTCAACGGGTCTTTCCCTTAACATTATCCCTCATCCAGTTAGGATTCTCCACCATTGAGAGGGCTATACCCACCTTAGGTCCACAAGAGTCCAACACCTTGTATTCATCTTACAGGATCAAAGGGCAAATTTTGACGATTAATTAAAAGATGCCCTCAGGAGTTCATGAAAATCTGTAGATTCACTAAAAAAAAATGAGGGAGTTACACCCCATCCAATTGGACATCTTAAATTTTGAACACATGATATTTACAGAAAATAGGTCACACAAAACAAGTTACAGGTGTAGATGTCCAGCAATATTATGATATCATCGACATATATTTTGTACCAGAAGTAGTTCCTATTCCCGTCTCTCTAGCGTCATGAACAACTAGAGGATACTAAGTAAACCGTTCTGGAGAAGTTCTTTTGGATATCAGACGAACGAAGCAACTGTCTATCAAATAAACCACCGCGCGTGTAGCTTGCATTCAAGCCATAATAGTAGCTTTTCTAAAAAGCTTTTTAACAACGTGGATTCACTGCAGCTTTATTATCTTTATCCACAACCCATCCTCCCGGCTGGCTAACGTAAACTTACTTTCCCCCCGCAAGTTACCATTTCAAAAATTGCAGTCTTCACATCCATTTTGGTAGACACGACCTTTAGTTTCAATAGTCAGCAAACGCGAGTAGAACCAATCCCTTATAGCCTCTAACTTGCAACCGGAGCAAACAAAACTCTTTAAAATTGATTCACCTCTTCTTGACATTAACCACACGAACACTAATCGAGCTTTGTGTTCATTAGTATACCTCCCAGTTCATCTAGTTTCACTTTGGGGGTATATCCACTTCAAAGTAATAAAATTCTGAGAACAATACAAAATAGACGACAAAAATCCATATACTTTATCTCAGTTCGGGGTACGAGCTCCCATACTTTAAAGACGAATCCGATTTTAAATTACTCATTACAGATTCCTTCTTTAACATCTTGCATTGCTTCAAATCCAGCTAAGCTGATGAGACAAAGGCATCAAATATACAGTAGCTTAGGTCTACTTAACAGTCAGTGAGGAATAGCATCGAGTAATAGAAAAAGCTTGCGCTCACATAATCTAACAAAAAGCCTTGTGGAAACTGGTCTAGCGAGATCACCGATTAAGTATTTATCGGAGATCTGAATGCCTTTAGGTCCATTGTTATTAGTGTTTCAGAAATTTGGGGGTGATTGGGTTGCCCAAATGTATGAATAAATCCGATGATAAAGATTGATCAGAAACAGGAACTTCTGGAATTGCGGGGGACACCACAAATCTACGGACAATACCCATATGTGCAATCTTTAATATATGATTGTCTTCTTCAGCATCGTTTAGGAATGGAAGGGAGGTTGGGTTTCAGTAGTATTGAGGAAGGATGAACCAGTTGATATAACGGGATACTACGGACGCTGCTACTATCATCAATAGATCAAACGAATCTTCAGGGGCTGAGACCAAATCAACACTAGGCTATGGGATTGAGACACTTCATCGAACAATGGTTGAAATAACATATCACCCTGACCAGTTCTCGAATGTGTACTAAACGGTGTTACAAAGATAAGGGATTGGAACCACGAGTCCTGAAACATGATTTGTTGCATGAGCTCATTTCATGAAGTGCGGGTCCCTGACCTGCTTGTGTTTTCACAAAAGCAACATCACAGTCCGCTATATCAAAGATCTACATGAATTGTCTTAATGATATCGACTGGTACACGGTCGGTTGTGAAATTCAAAAATCACACTTCTTCGTTTGGGTGCATAACAAAGAAAACTTAACAAGCATATCTCATAGCCTTTTGCGGTTGTAAACTTGCCCAAAAATTCTCTTACTACAATCATATCGTCTTGGATAGGCAGAGTGCAAAACTCAAATGACATATAATAAAAATACATAAAGTCAATGACATACAGTCATGTCATGTAAAACAGCTCATAATAGGTGTTTTGCCATTACACACAAGGCTTATATGATAGGAACGATATTCTGGTGTTAGGTTGTACACATGCCGGTTAGCTCACCACTGCCTCTTAGGGGTGAAATCGGCTTGGTCTTGGCTCTTTTATATAGCAGCTTAGAGTCATTCCTTGACTTGGGATGTGTTGTTGTGAGAGTAGGACACTTTTTTCCTAATCAATCCTAGGGGCCCTTGGTTTGGACCCTAACACCATCTCGAAAACCATTAAAGGGGACATCGTTGAGTATTGAGTTGTTTTGACCAAAGTGTGATGTTAATATAGTGGCAGGTGTAATGCTGGGGAAGGGTATGGGGAAGCTGTATAGATCTACAAGCTGCTGGAGGTAAATCAATCCCCACCAGATGTTCCTTGTAGTGCAATATAAAGGTCTTGGAACCTCATGAAGAATCATGTAATCCACGCTAAGAAAGTGGGAATAGGCACAAATAGATCTCCCGTCAACACTTACTTCACATTCATATATGTTTACGCGCCGCGATACAGAACCGCCCAAGATAAGAAATTAGACAGATATGGCCCTTTTTTGAAAATTTACCTTCCCCTCCCCCGTGCCTCTTCTTAGAAAGTTCTCCCAATCCCCAAATTACCCATCATAAACACCCGACCCCCTCCCACCCCCTCTAAAAATTTCCAAATCCCCCCCATTCCCCATATTAATAAATAACAAAAACACAAAAACAAACACCCCACCCCAAAACCCCCAATTCCAAAATTCCCAAAAAACAACAAAACAAAAACCATAAGTGGGGGGGGTGAACCAACACCCCCCCCTTAAAAAAACCCCAGAACCCAAAAATTACTCAATACAGTAAAAAACACCCCCCTTTCAATATTCAATACAATTGCCCCCAAGCTATGATTAATTGTGCCCCCACCCTTAAATCTGCCAACGAAACAATATTTCAAAAATCCCCTCCCCCACCTTAACATCCTTATTTAAACATAATATACCCCCATCATCGCAATTCATACCCATTCACTATTTCAATTGTTCCAACCCCGACAACCCCTACAAATACCCAAGCGACCAACTTGTTGCAGTTTCCACATGCTTGCGTGCCAAATGGTTCATACAACAGATCTACAAGACTCACAACTACAAGGTGCTTAACCCGGACCCAACATCTGTTATAAAACGCAATCCCAACTAATACAACCAGTATACCTTCCTCCGTTGTAGACGAAGCTGAGTTCTACATACAATGGCATAGTATGTGTTGGGGCATGTCCAAGATAATTAGTCACAGTCATATCCAAAATTCCATGCACAGTTAAGAGTCATTTTATATGTGCACGGTTTTTCTTCTGTCTTTTTTGAGATATACGGCAACTACCTGCACAATACAAAATCCCCCCCATCACCACAATAAGATTGCTCGTAAAAATGACATAAAAAGTGTGTCAAAAACTGCACGTTAAGTAGATTTAAGTAGACGCAATCACGAAATACCAAAAGCCCAACACCAAGAACCACATCCTAACAGGGAATGGTCAACAAAGAGAACCAAAAACAATAACTCTATATGATGCCAGGGCAAAAACCAACACCCCAAATTTACAATATAAAGGTATGCTAATCTGCAGGAAATAAAAAAATAAAAGGAATCCGGGGGGAGAAACCTAGCATCTACCCCTTACATTCCGAACTATAATTGTACCATATCTAACCATTTCATTTCTCAGCCAGAGAAAACCAACATACCCATGGCCCGATCAAAAACCCTTTTCCTAAAGTTATAAAAATTAAATCCCGCACAAAATACGAACCTTCTACACAATTAATTCATTTATTCCACCCTCCCTTAAACCACAAACATCCCCCAAAAACCCCATCAATCATCCTTCGCCCCACAACTACCAGTTTTCAGCCGTCATCCTCAACCATTTAAATGGACTGCCGCTTAGACTCAGGGGCATGGGGGGATAGTACATGCATCCCTAAAACCTAGTTCATTCAGCCAGGAACTCACACAAAACTACAGGTACCACGAAATAACCTATGTAGGGGCCAAAAAAATACATTAGAGTGCTATTTCAGGACGTGGATAAATAAACTAAATCTATGGTGGCCCAAGGGAAAGTAAAGATTTAGATCGTGTGTAAGGTCTCAAATGAATTAGTAAATTGAACGTGCTTAATGTTTTAATAATAGTACAAAAATTAAAATTACATGCAATGACTAGGGCCTATGAAGTCCAAGAATGTTTTAATACTGCTACTGTCGTCCGAGAAAATGTTGTTTATGCAAAGACTTTTTAGCTTGTCTGATATCTAAACAACACATAGTTTGGTTCACTCAGGGGGTGGGGGGGGGGGATAGGTATTTTGTCCTTTAGCCACAAACATTCAAGTCGAAAATGATGCAAATTCACTCTACCCTTGTATCGTGGAGAATTTTCAGGAGTAGTGTATCAATTTTCAAGACACAACACGGATGGTAATCGAATTCACCATTTCTAGACCGACACGTAGGGTAGTGGGAGAAGAATTGGCTATACGCCATTGCAAATGGCAAGTCTGGTAAAGAATCCTCAAGAACCTATGATATCTTGCAAGAGTATTCTAAAAACTATTATGGTTACTACAACTCACCCTGCTTCACAGTTAATATTTTGGCTAGACCAAGACGCCAAACTCCCTAATTACCCTCCAACACTCCAATCCCAAACATAACTCCAAAACTCCGTTAATGGTTGACAGTTTACCAAAAACTGTATGGTAATCAACTCACCATGTTTTTAAAACAAAGAGTTGGCTACTCCAGAGCAAACGGCTACTGGTAAAGAGATCTCAAATCCGTTGATAGCTGATAGTTTGCTAAAAACTATAAGGTTATCAATGCACCTTGTTACTACAATGAAGCATTGACTAGTCCATAGCAAACGGCTCATGGTAAAGACATATCAAATCCGTTGATGGCTGGTAGTTTGCCAAAAACTACAAAGCCAACTTAGTTGGATGTTGCTGTGTAGCTGTGATGAAGAGAAGACAAAGACTAAAAGACAAAGTATGATCTGGTTTTTCAAAGAACATCAAACAGATCATCATTCAAGAGAAGCTAAGGACTTAAAGACATGCTTGGATACAATTCTCAAAAGCCCAAACTGAAGACAACTGAAGAAACTTGAAGTTAACAAGTGAAGTTCAAGTTTAGGGGAGGATTGTTAGGAATTTTGTATAACAGACTTAATTCTGTTAGTGTATTATAGTTAGTTCTGCTAGTTACATAGTTAGTACTGGTAGAAGGATTATCATAGTTAGTACTGGTAGTGTTAAATAGTTAATACTGCTTATGTAATAGTTAAGTCTGCTTACGCAGAAATTAGTTAGAGTTAAAGATATGCATGAGATATCTTAGGAAAGGATATGCATTATCTTTATACGCGTTTTGTAAAGCCCATTAGGGTTTCCTTAGTCTATAAAAGGAACCCTAGGCATAGTTAGTAGATATAGTTCTACACAAGATCATAGAGATCGAATAGTAATCATAGTTTGTAATCTGTAACCTAGGCAGATTCAAAGTTTAATATAAAAGTTCTTTTGTGGTATTTATTATTGTTTTTCTTAGCATTATTGATTAGATTCCGCATAATCAATAGTGTTCACTCGGTGTTTCAATATTGTTGATTTAGAATTATCTAAAGGAGCAAACTCTTTGCAAGGTGAAGGTTTAGATCTATTCAATTAATCAATCCAACAAGTGGTATCAGAGCATGTGTGGAAACTCTGATTAAGAAGAACTTAACTGTAAGATGGCAGAATAAGACATTCCTCCACCTACAATCGCTGCAATGAAGATCCCTATCATTAGGAAGGGAGAGTATGATATATGAAGCATGAGAATGCGCCAATATATCTGTCATACAGACCATAATCTATGGGATGTTATTGTCAATGAAGATTTAGAAGAAGAGCCTGCACCAACAACTGGAGAAACTTTTGCTTCTCCTGCTCCTAAGACTACCAAACAAATGGCTGCTAGAAGAAATCAAGAAAGAGTTAAAAGCATCTTTTCCTTAGCAATACCTGATGAATACCTCCTTAAGTTTCATAATGTTGCTGATGCTAAATCACTTTGGGAGGCAATTAAATCGAGATTTGGTGGTAATGTAGAATCCAAGAAGATGCAGAAAAATATTCTAAAACATCAACTTAAAATTTTTTCTACTGCATCAAATGAAAGCTTGGACAAAGCTTATGATAGATTCCAGAAACTGATAAGTCAATTGGAGGTTCATGGTGCTCCAATTTCAAAGGAAGACATCAACCATATGTTCCTTAGAAGCCTTCCTTCTTTATGGAATCAGATTGCCCTCATCATGAGAAATAAGCCTGAAATTGATGACCTTTACAATAATCTTAGGGTGTATGAAGATGAATTGAAAAGGTATTCAAGTTCCAACTCTGCTTCTCAGAATTTGGCTTTTCTTTCCTTTGAAAATACTGACAGTACTAATGAAGTTAGTACTACCAGTGGAGATTTTGGGGTTAGTACTGCTGGTAGAATTAATCAAGTTCCATCTATTCTATGTGCTCATGATATAGCTTACTCCTTCCTTGCACAACCAACAACCAGTCCTCAACTTGAGAATGAGGATTTTCAGTAGATGGGGAATTGGATCTTCGATGGCAGGTGGCTATGTTGACTGTCAGAGTAAAGAATTTCATTCGGAGGACAGGAAGGAACTTGGACTTCAAAGAAAAACGACCTGTTTCTCTTGATAAGTCAAAGATTGAGTGCTACAACTGTCACAGAAAAGGGCACTTTGCTAGAGAATGCATATCTAGAAGGAATTAAAGTGCGTGTTTTGAAACAAAACTTACA
The DNA here is from genome assembly GCA_026074375.1 of Tanacetum coccineum. Taxonomy (NCBI): domain Eukaryota; kingdom Viridiplantae; phylum Streptophyta; class Magnoliopsida; order Asterales; family Asteraceae; genus Tanacetum; species Tanacetum coccineum. Next base: position 13,322 of record BQNB010157838.1, read on the forward strand.
TATAGAGCTGTTGGGAATTATGC
>BQNB010157839.1:0-15103 GCA_026074375.1 Tanacetum coccineum
AAGTCGCTAAGTAATGACTTTTGTCAGCCAAAGTCAACACACTTTCCCTGACGACATTCCAAAATTAGGGTTTTTGAAATCATAAAACTAGATCTTCACATGATTGGAACAACCTAATGTAATGAATATATCAATGAAGCCCTTTTAACAGATAATGCAGCGAATATGAGATTGATGAAAGTTTTGTGCAACCGAACCCTGGACGTAAAACAACGATTTAGGAAACGAACCCTTAAAAAACAAAACCTTAATAAAACACAAACAAGAAAGAACAGTAATGAATCACTATTAAATTAGGATCATTAAGGTTTGATTGAGTAGGATTGGAGTTAGGATCAATTTAGGGTTTTTAGGAAGCTTGAGTCGTCTTGATCAGAAGAGATGAGGAGGATTCTTTTTGGGCTTTTTAACTAAGATGTAAGTGACCTAATCGAGTATCATGAGCTTAGAGCAATCGTAAATACCTTTTTGTGATATTGTATGTGTTACAATAGTCACACGTTTACAAATCTTGTGATCCATACTTATATTTTAACTTAACATGTCAATTCACTAACTTTATGTTGATATTTTAAGCATGTTTTTCTCATATGCTTAACTGTTGAAATTTCGTGATGTATTATGTGGCGTCCTCATGCAGTCCAAGACAAACAGGGATGTCAATCCCGATAGATCTATCCATAACATTCGCGCTTACGAGTAATTAACGGTTCATGATAAATTGGGCAATATAGCAAGTTGGGTTGAATAGGGACTTAGACCCAATAGTAAATCAATAAATGTACTTGTGTTCAACTTGTTAAAAATAAGCAATGTTCTCACCCCAAAAGATGATTTAAAACAGTAAAGTAGGGGCTATGAAAACTCACCTTGTCGGTTAATCGTCTGGAATTGATAATGGATCAATGTACGTCAAATAGTGACTCAGTCAAACACCTAAGTAATTATGACAAAGTCTGAGTTTACATTCTAAACTTAATGTATAAAATGAATTATGCAAATGGGTCATAAAAGGGCATTGTCGTTTATGAGTTAACGTTTTACGTTTTCAAGTGTTGATTTGGCTCCAGGGACGACTTTACAACTATAAGTATCTATACAGGAATTTATACTATTACGCGTCGTAACTTATATTTACAAGTCCATGTGATTTACATCTAAAGAAAAATATAAACATTATTTGTAAGTTACTAAGTTTATATATTTTATTATCGCGTTTATTTATTTACATCGTAGCCGTTAATTAATTTGCGCAATCATCGGTTTTATATATCACGGTTCGTTTGACTCGTTAAATTAATTATTAAAGATTATTAATTTACAACTAATACCCTTAAGTTTCAAAATAGCGGATTTTAGTCCCTCTATTTTCTAAATTAAGTAAATTACCAAATTAACCTTTTAAACTTTAATGTGATCATTTTTTTAATCCCTCGACTTTCCAAATAGTATTATATATATAATATATGTAACTTTTATATTTTAAATTGGTTTACTCTTATAACTTTCATGTTTAAAACCCGAATAGGCTTTAAAAATATTTTTAGTATCAAAGAATTTATATAAAAATCGTGTTAAATTCGTTCATACGTTTATAATTTAAATTGGTCGTTATCATTCTTAGCTCATCGAAAATCGTTATTTATGACTCTTCTACATTCTCGAAATGGTATAGTTTCGTTACTAGTTTACCCACCCGTTGGGTCTCGGCCTGGAACGACCCAAAAAAGACACGGCAACATGCATGTTTTAATATATTTTGTCTAACTTTTATAAGGTAAATCACATGCAAGTATTTATACTCTTCTATGTCTAAAAATGAAGTAATTTATAGGCAAGTGGTAGAAAGTATCACATGCATCATTTTTATACATTACCACAAACCCACATGGCCTACACTCTTTCATTTTCTGTTTTTCTGCTAGGCGTCCCAACAGTGGGTTTTATCACCACTGTTGTGGTTTCCTGTCCTTCCTAACTCACTGAAAAAATATATATCTAGTTCTTCCATTAATCCCACAAGGTGCCCGACTTGAATACTAGGTTACGAGGTCTTTAAATGTTGGGATATACGGACGATGGGCGCGCCTGAGCAGGCCCAACAGCGGCTGTTGTGGCCACGCCTATTTGCAGCGCAACAGCCGCGACAAGCAGCGGCCTGTGGTGGCTGTTGGCACGCATTGGGTGTGTCTCAGGTGGTAATCATTTGTCTAGCGTAAAGGGGTCTTAGTACGAGCACGATGTGCTCGTTTTACAGAGTCTGTGACGCACCAACAGCGAGAAATGACTCGTTGTGGCTCGTCTTGGGTTACATGGTCACGCCCCTGATACGGGTCGAGGTCACCACATAGTCCCTAATGATCCATCGTAGCATATCATATACGTGTTTAAGGTTAATGTAAGTTTCCCTTGGGTCGTTTATTTGTTTTTACACATGCTACGTTGTTTACAAAATTTCCTACACGTCGTTATTTTATGCGTTCCACTACCGGAGGTCATGCAAAACCAAGGCTTCGTTAAACTAAATGGTGAATGACATATTAATGTTAAACTACGAGGATGACTTACCGAGGTCCAAGTTTGCCAACGACGAGGAAAGTGATGGTGTTGAGGGCTCGAACCACTCTTAGAATTTTGCTTGGTTACTGAGATATTGCATGTGAAATGGCTCTACACCACTATTGCACCATAGTGATAAATTTTAATACTGTTTTGCCATTATTGACTATTCCTAAAACTATTTGGGAATCCTACTGATTCTTTCTTTTCCTTTTGAAATATATACAGATGTGGGACTAATCCATTCTTGTGAAGTTGAAAATAATAAGAACAAGTAGGTAGTATATAAGAGGTTGCATGATTGAGGGTGTTTTTTAACATTATCAGTTATTTGTTTTTATATGTATGTAGATATATATTTATTTTGAATTCGATTAAAGGTTGCCATGGTTATTAAATTGAATGTAGATGGTTTTATAAAGTGATACAAGTAAATAACCTCGTTTTACAATTGTGAAAAAAGTATGGTTTTTATCGTTACACGTTCTAAAATATCCTTTTAGACCCAAGAGTAATAATGGTGATATTCGCGTGCTAATTAAACTTTTCATGACAGGGAGTAATGCATGGCGATCATAGAATGACTTCTTGTTGAGATTAACGGTAAAATTTGCAAATTTTTACGGTACATAATTCTTCTTAAGGAAAAGAGAAATCTAAATTTTTACGGGGTGTCACACTGAATTTTGTTGCTACTTCTTTACCAAGATATTTCCATTTCGTTGACTTAGTCTCTCCATTTTTTTGACATTTACTCCAATTAGGTCTAAGGGCATGTTTGGCACCAACGATTATGGGAGATTGTGATTATTTTTTTGTAAAAATAAGCTATTTAAAATATAAGATTCGTTTGGCAAATGATCTTATATGAGATTATAATTTTTTTTTCATAATCTCTTAAAATCAAATGCTACTTCATGCAGCTTATAATAATAATCTCTTTTCATAATCTCCATCTTCATCTCCATCTACAGCTCCATCTCCAGTTCCAGAAACAGTTACTTTTGCCAAACATACCCTAAATCTGTTTAGAGTACTCCATTCTAGCAGTTTATGCAAGCACATGTATGTTGAAGTAAAACTTCACAACTTTAGATTTCACAAAGTTCATCGTATACTCTTTTTTATACAAACTAAAACGAAAGGTGTCTTTGAAATACTAAAACCTAAGAGATGAGTGATGCGTGAAATATCGTTATAGGATTATTATCACACTTTTACGCGTTGACATCTGTAACTAATGAAAAAAATGCAGGAATATTTAATAAAACAGTTTTGGAGGTGACATGATCAAGTATTAAAAATACATTTTGAGAAATGTTTAACTTGTTAAAGCAGTTTGAAAAACCCGAGAAAACTCACGACCCGTATCAGATCGGTTATCCGTTTGAGCCTATACAAATCGTACTCATCTGGAGCATACGTTTCATAAACACACTTTTATAGCCAGCTTATGGCTTATTCGGATTTGGGCATATGTTTCGTAAACTCAATTTTATGGCTTATTTTGAAACTTTTCGTCTTACATAAGTTCAAAATAGGCCACAAAAAGTGAGTTTATGAAACATAAGCCCAAATCCAAATAAGCTATACACCGACTATATAAGTTGAAATAACAGATGCTATAACCAATTCAGCATTAGATCCTTTGGTGCTTAATTGTAGATAATTTCAGTTGTAACCTATTCTAAGTCTGACGTCTTCTTGTGCAGTCAATAGCTTTCAAGCAATGGATTGTCAATATGTCAGAAACTCACATCAAATAATAGACTTTTAAAACCATGGTTTTGAGCCTGAAAACAAATAAACAGAAGAAGTTAGTGTGTACCTTCTGTAAAGACGTAGCAAACTTCTTGAAGCTTGATATTTCTAATGTCCAATCAGCCATGTTCGTGGCATATTCCTGCTATCCTAACGCCCGGATTTCTGATTTAAAACAGTCGTTTAAAGCATAATGAAAAAAACAGCATTTAAAAGCTCTAAAAATTACAAATAAAATTGTAAAAAACATGCGTCCAAACACCCCATAAAGACGCCGAACAGAAGCACACAATATAAGTTTAGCTCGGATACAAAGTTACTACTATATTTAAAGACCACTAATGTGGCTAATCTGGGAATGCTATAAATATAAAATACGTTAAATGGACTAATTACATCTATAATAATTTGAAAAAAAATGAGAACAAAGCTTTTGTGGGACAACTCGGCTATCCCATCCACTACTACAAATGATCCATTTCAACCCGAACCTATGTTTTGCCCAACTTTCCCTCTTCAGATTTGATATCCCTTGATCCAACGCAAGGTGAAAACAATTGGTTTTCAAGTCAATCAGCATATATTAAACATGTGCAACATATAAGGTCTGTTGGGATAAAGGTCTATAGAAAGTCTAGCAAACTAAAAATGAAGTAAAAGTGCATTGTTACTTAGATTTAGGAGCTGTAAATAGATGCTAGTCATTATAGTGGTTATTTTGACCCATTTGCCTAAAATGGCCTAACTTGGATTGCTCTAGTCGAGAGATCTCTGCCATAAAAGAAAAGAGAAAATGAAAACTTTAAGGTGTTTCAAGGAAATAGCAAAGATACGAAAAAGCATCTAGAGACTACAAAGTCTCCTGTTTTACATGCAAATCCTGCGGCTTTTTCCAAATCACTTTGCTTTGAAGAAATAGCTTAAAATGTCTACTTTGTATTGTTGTATGTAGCATTGTGTTTTAGTGTAAAAAGACTTGTGTGAGGCAGGCGTTCTCAAATGTCAAACAGTTCAATTATATGGCTAAATGGTTCAATTTTCATGCGGTTAAATGGGTTCTAATGTATCTAATCAAATATGCTGACACAAGAACAAAGAAAATATTGTTTTCTCAAATCACAATTAGCATAGCTGAGAATTAATTTATAATAGTTAAAAGTAGTTAGTACCTATAGGCATCCCAAATGCACCCGTAGCAAGCTCATCAAACTCTATTCCAAGTTCTGGCCTATCTTTCCTTAACGACTCACCCAAGCATCACCATAAGCTTCGCACGGGTCTGATTATGTGATCGTTGCTTATCAACAAACACATTCTTCATAAATACACCATCAAAGCTTCTATTTTCATCGACCCTCAAAACCCCCAATGCTGGACTAAATGAAAATGCCAATAAATGCAACCACCATATACACCTAGTTGCCACAAAAAACGCTTGCAGCAGCTGCTCTGACCATGAGCGAGTCAGTTTAATTCCGTTATAATCTCTCTCATTTTCTCATCACAAAATATACTAAACTCTTCGTTGTAATACTTTTTTCCTTTCCTCAAAACCTCATTCCAATTTAAGTTTCTTAGTGCATAGAAGGAAGGGAATTGTGCTTGGCGTTCTTGTTATGGGTCCAAAAGCTTTGGGCATCCACTTTGCAATTAAAAGGCATAAACTTTGACTTTTAAAAGTCAAAATTGTATTAAACCATGCTTATTAATAAATAATATAAACCTAATCACAAGCAATTAGTAACATGAACATACTTCGAGTTATTAAGGTGTTTGTTTCGGCCTATATATCATGCTTATGGATTTTTTGGTTTACGAAAGTTTTAAAAAGGCGAAAGTAAGCTTATGAAACATAAGCTAAAAACAAAATAAGCCATAAGCCGGCAGTATAAGCTGAAACAAACACCCCCAATGTAAATCAATTGTGTAGCGTTTAGCTGTTTAACCATATCATTACGGGTTTATCGACAAAGGCTCTCAAAGTTCAAAACTTATATACACTTGGAACCAACAATATACACATTCACTTACCTTTCCGAAGAATGTTGTAGCAGCGGTAGCCAAACACCCCTTGACGCTGAACATTTGTAGACAAATGTTACAGCAGCTATATCTCCAATGCCACCTTCTTCTTCGGGCGCCCTTTCTTCTTCTTCCTTGATTGGCTCTACTCTGCTATCTCCATCGCCACGTCAGTCTGCTATTGAGAAGCTGCAAAGATATTGACCATGTATATTTGATGATTGAGAAACTTGCACTCGCTTGCCATTTTTAAATTCAATATATCTGCAAATGGAAAGACATAAGTAATGAGAAGCCGAGAATGATGCATTTAAGTAGAAATGACATTTTTTATCGCTTACTAATGAGTGGTTCAATTTGGTGATGTTTTTTTAACTGGTCAAATGTCAAATACATCAAAAAATAACATAAATAGATGCAAAAATATTAAAAGTTGTCCAAATTTTATTTTTTAATGCAGGAAACCTCCTAATCATTTTATTAAGAAAAGAGAGTAATATTGAAATAATATAAGTTTTTTGTCGTGACAAAAAGGCTACAATTTGGGGAAAAAGTGTTTTAAGTCAACCACTCATCCCAGCTCAACCTTATACCCCTACTGAAAAGTTCATGTTTTGACCGTGAAACCCATTATTTAACAAAATGGTTATATTGTTATCAACCATAAGGCAAAATCTATAGCAAGAAACCTTAAAGAAGCCGAGCCCCGGAGCCCCAACACAGATCTGGTAGAAGATATGGTATTACCGTTCTCCATGACATATCTAAGATACTATTGACTGCATAATATAGAGTAAATTACACAAATGAACCTCAAGTAGACATCAAGATCACAAATAAAAATAAATAACAAAAGTAAATACCTTTTCTAAACGAATAGGTTGTCATATCAGAATGTTGATGTACATATGAACATAGTCAAATCAGTAGCCAAGTTAGCAAGTAAAATAAACTATTTAATCAACATCATTTACAGAAAAAAAATACACCTACGTGTTTGGATCCAAGCGCCACTTATTTACCCGTCTGAACTATAATGCATATCAATTAATTTCCCCTGCACCATAGAAAATGGGAAGTTAGATAAGTTCAGGCAATACCATTGCAGTGAAAAAAACCTTCATCTAAACCACACAAAAAACACGCTTTCAACCTATTGATCTAACGATACCGTTGACAATCGCTCGTATTCAAACATCCACATTGTGGATAGTTTCAGTCATGATTCAGCAACGCCAACATTTTGTCAGATCCCGCAACAAGATTGAACAAAGAGTTGACTAGAGGGCGCAACAATATATGAATACCTATTGACGCCAAATGGTAGAATGATATTGTTGAATCACGCCTACATCTTTGCAGTCGTTTGGATGTGTGTTTTTGAATTGAGAAATATTTTAAAATTTTGCCACCAACAATATTACTAATAAGTGTACTCACCGCGCACATCATCTTGCCAAAGGGTTGAACGCATAACCAACAACTGCTGATCTTGGACACCTGAATGCAGACTAACATCAGTGAAGGCGAACAAGTGCAAGGCATTAGAAACCAACACTGAGGAGTGAAACTATTTAAATGGTTATGTTTGGGAAAACGGATTGTGAAAGTTTATTTTATGGTTGGAACATCTAAGTAAATTAATTCCATCATAGCTAAAAAATTAATCATAAACGATATGAACACCATTAACCTACTTTGCACAAATAAGCAGCTTTAGTCGTAATTCTTGATCTTAGTTAGAAGTAAAAGAAATTAACGGTGTTGCAAAACTAGATAAAATAATATCCTTCTTTCATATGTTTGGACCAAATTTTACTCACTCTAGATGACTACTATGTGAACTTGTTAGATATTAGAAAAAGACTCGGTCACCCTTTGTATTTTATCGTTTATTGTAGCTCGTAGTTAAACGTTAATCGTATGACATACGGTAATGGGCCGGGTGTTAAACCCAACGTGTAAGACCATCTATTAAGCCATTGGGCCGGATTGTTGTAAGACATATATAAGCCTCTTTTATCTTATAAAAGAGGTGGTTAGTCATTTTATACACATATACTTTCTCTCTCTAGATGAGTGTGCATTTTCTTTGTTTCTCTCTCTAGCATTTTACTAATCCACTAACCATTTAATTGTGCAATGATATCCAATATCCTAAAATTGGTATCATAGCTATGACGGTGTATCCTCCCAATACACCTGCAAAGCTAGTCCCCAAAGTCCTCCCAACAAAAAGTCAAGTACAAGTAAATATTTATTCTCTAGTACAACTTTTTTCGGAATTTGATAAAACCTGTAAAAAGAGAATCACACCTACGGGTCTCACTGAAGGGGAAAGGGGTTTTGAACAAACAAAGACATGTTATCTCACCGAGGTAATCCCATTTTTCAAAACAATCAAAGAACATTTTAAGGAAATTCAAAAAGCTCTCATCAACGAAATTAAGGAAATGAAAGAAGTTTTTGATCAAGTGGAGGCTGAGGTGGACCAACATGCTGTTGATAAGAAGTGCGATGACATAGAGAGGAAAAATCTTCTCATTGAGAATGAGAACCTAATTGCTGAATGCTTATCCAAAGATGTATTTTATACTGCAACAGATTCTGTGTTTACTGTATCTAGATTTTCTGACATGCATGATGCTTACATTGTTGCACAAAAACATATTACCGAACTTGAAGCTGAAAATTTTAATCTAACACAAAAGATTCAAACAGATGATCATGATGAAATGATAAAACATTTTTCCAAACTTGAGGTGGACCACTTAAATTTGCAATTGAAGTATCAACATCTTAAAGAACGTTTTAGAAACAAAAAATCAGTGACATCTTCGGATGCTCCTACATTTGAGTCAGTTTTTGTAATCGGACACCTAAAAGAACAACTTCAAGGAAGGGGCAATAAAATTTAAGAATTGAAAGAGAAAATTTCACGTTTGCAAAAGAAACATAGTGAGGTAGATCCCATTCTTGACTTTAAGGCCTTATATTCTCAGAACAAAGATTTAAATGCAAAAGTCAATGCCCTTCAAGATCTAAATAGCGATTTAGGTATAAACCGAAAATTTAAGCAGCATTAAAGAATTGTATGATCAATTAGCTAACCGTGCTAAAACCATGAAAAACATCTTCTTTGTTAACTGAAATTGAGACCCTAAAGGCTCAGATCAAAGGGAAAATGAAATGCGTCACTATGCTTGATCCTGTGAAAACAAAAGTTCTTGCCCCTGGTATGTATGCTGTCGATGTTGAACCAATTCCCCCTCGAAATAAGAATAATAGGAAAGTTCACCTAGAGTATCTCAAACATCTTAAGGAAAGTGTAGGAACTCTTCGCGAGATTGTTGAAGAGGCTAGGGTTGAAAAACCATTAGATAGCTCACTTGCATCTACTTGCCTTTACACTAAACACTCTTAGGAATTGCTTGAATATGTCATTGGTACTTGTCCAAAAGATTTTAATAAAAGAGAACCCGTTGAATTCGGCAGAGTAGCTCCACCGCCTCCGGTGCAAAGAAACCAAATGTATCAAACGCAAAAGGAATAAACATGTGTTGATTTTCAATGCATGTTTTCTCGTGTTTTGTCACTTTGCACGAGGCGGCTTTCAAAGCATCATGTCCCACTGTAAAACCCCGGCTACTCAAACCCACAAGAGGAGAAACCCTAGTCAAATCGACACGCGTATGTTTCCCTCTAACCCATCCAAAAATCAAAATGTCACGGGTCTGAGTACGGATCTTCCATCCAACGGGTCAGTCAAAAAGTTCACAAGTGCTTATTTCTTGGCAGATATCCTGGCACGCCTACATACGTCAAAAAGGACATCACTAACCATATCGTGTTGGTACTTGAAGCTCGAGAGCTCTTTACAATGAATTGCATGTTCTCCAAAGGAATCAAAACATGCCTTACGACAAACTAGGCATATCGCATCAACCGGAAATAATGGAATCATGAGGCGATACTTAAGAACAGTACGATGTTCCTCCGGTGACATATTGTTGATCCCCTTTCTTGATCGATTCCTTAGCTTGCAAGGGTTAAGTTGCTTTGGATAAATCCAAAACAACTTATAGTTGAAACTTTGTGAATACCAAAGAATATGCGGAATCTACTCTTTAGTACTTAGAAGAATATATGTGAATATCAATGAAACAGTAAACTTGTATAAACAATGATATCACTAAAAAGCTCCAATATTATTAATCTTTTTATAGTCCGGAGTATTTGTGTTGTACTAGGGTTTACAACTTGAGCTTATAAGTATATAGAATGATTGATGTCTATGTGTATGGAATTCTGATTTTCTATAGCCCTAGGACTCCTTTATACACCAAGGGAGTCCTCAGTGGCTTACAATACTTTCCTATGTATTTAGTCAAACATATTGAATACAATGACTAAGTATTTAATATTTTCCTAAACATGTAGTCATGTGTATTAAATGCTTTCTCATAAATCTTCTCAATCAGCATATAATCAGCATTAACTTGAGTTGAAATATTCTAATTAGCATATAATCTCTTCAATAGCATTATCTTCAGTGGAATCTTTCTATTCAACACGATAAATCTCTTCAATCGGCATTTACAATATTCTATTAGCGGCATTAACTTTGGTTAAGCAGCATCAATATTACTCTAACAGTAGTAACTAACACTAGCTAGTAGTAACTTTTGTCGCTAGCCAGTTCTAATTATTTGGAATATTTTTCTTCATTCTTCATCAGCATAGTCCTTAAGTCATTCAGCAGTATTATGTTATACTGGCTAGCAATGTACTAACTTTGTTCTAGCAGTACTAAGTTTACTCTAGCAGTACTAACTGATTAGTACTGGCAGTTTCCAACACTTAGCATATTTCCATGTATCTTGAGCAGTACTAAATTATGCTTGGCAATACAAAGTATGAAGACTTTAATTCCCAATAATCATCCCCTAAACTGATATTCATCTATGTTAATCATCAAGTTTCTTCATTCAAGGCTTCTTGTATCCTAACTAAATTCCCCAATTAAACTTGATGTTCTTCTTCCTGAATCTCAAGTTTCTTGATAAGAAGCTTGTTATCTTCACTAGGTGATGTATTCTAAACCTTCTTGTATTGTGCTTGTCTTTTTCTTGTGGTCAACTCTGCTCCTGCTCTCTTTTCATTATCAATTGATTTGCAATTTCATAGCGCTTTTTATAACAAGTTTTCTTGTCTTGTTACTTTTTGTCTTCAGGGCTATTTAACCTCACTGAATCTTCTAATTCTGTTTCTGGGTTGCCCTGCAAATAAGATAATTAGACCTTCTTGGGAACACCCAAGCCTTTTCAGAACTAGGATCTGCACCTTCACTTCAAAATAGTCAATATCTCTTCAAAGTGATTTGATGCAACTATTATGTTTGATAGGTCTATAAATCCAACATGTTGAGGCCTTACTTGCATTAACCCTGGTTCATCCTAGACAGTATTAAAATGAATTTGTCTGGGCCAGTATTAAGTTGAAATTAAGGCCAGACTTAGTTAACGATTTTTCTTGAGGAACATGTGTCTTTTTGGATTGGGGTGAGTAATTCTTGGAGAATTTTGATGGTTCACCCTTCTAGCATTATTTCACACTGGTTTTTCCTCCCTTTGACCATTTAGCTGTCTCTTTTGTTTATATGTATACTTTTTTTTGAAAGGCTTGTTTGCATGTATACTGGAGGTGATCGAAACTTTCACAGACATAACAGGCTTTATTGTGCATCACAAAATCATTTCCTAGTTGTTGGGACTTTTGATTATTCCAGTTTCTTTGATTTCTCCTAGGTTTTTGTTACTTGTACATTTTAGCATATTTAACTGGTTTCCTGACTGGGTTTTCTTGTTGTTTAGATTTAACAACTTCTATCTTAGCAACAGTAGGAAAAACAATTTTCTTTTTTGATTTATCATCTGACACCAACTTCTCAACCAATGGGGCATCATTAGATTTCCTAACCTCATTAAAAATATCTTCACTAGCACTCTTACTAGTCTTAGGTCCATAGCCTTCAAACTTAGGCTCTTGGAACTCCACTAGACCAGAATTGGACAAATCAATCTTTGGGGGAGAAAAGAATCAGGTATGGGGAGGTGGAACATCATTATAGCTTACAAACCCCACACCCTTTCTACTATTATTAGTTATTTGACTCGCTAATAATTGGTCTAGACTCTTAGAAGCATTTTCAAATTTTTCAATTTTAAGTTGATAGCTTTCTTTTTCTAGCTTAACCTTTTCTAACTCACTTTTAAGCCAACTGATATCTGAGTCTTTGAATGAGACATCTCTTTTTAGAACAACAATTTTATCACCAAAAATAACTTCATTCTTTCTGTAAAAGACAAGTTGCTCTTCTACAGATGCTAACCCTCTTTTATAATTAGCTAAATTGGACTGAGATTTGTTAACTTTTGTTCTTAATCATTATATTGTTTTTTAGAGTTCATGGTTTTTTTCAGTAAAGTTTTTGAACCATAGTTTTTTACCTCAGAGTCTGAAAGAGCCATATGAGTCATCTCTTCCTTATGAGTATAGGATTCTTCTTGATAGTTTCTTCTAGATCAAAGATTCAGAACACAAGCTCTGATACCACTTGTTGATCCCCTTTCTTGATCGATTCCTTAGCTTGTAAGGGTTAAGTTACTTTGGATAAATCCAAAACAACTTATGGTTGAAACTTTGTGAATACCAAAGAGTATGCGGAATCTACTCTTTTGTACTTAGAAGAATATATGTGAATATCAATGAAACAGTAAACTTGTATAAACAATGATATCACTGAAAAGCTCCAATATTATTAATCTTAATAATACTCTGCGTAGTACTAGGGTTAAACCTTGAAGCTGATGAACTATATATATGAAGATGCATATGTGTTATGGATCTGATTTTCTCTATGCCACCCCCCCATAGACCTACTGTTATCACAGATTAGGTCTCAGTGTGCTTTACATAATTTTCTAAGTATTTAGTCTAACTTATTGATACATGAATCTAGTAAATTAATATTCTTCCTAAACCATGTAGTCAAGTGTATTAATGCCCTTCTCATAAAATCTTCTTCAATCAAACATTTAATCAACCATTAACTTCAGTTGATATCTTCAAATCAGCATTATGTAATCTTCTTCAATCAACGTTAATTCAGTTTGAATCTTCTAATCTGATTAATCTCTTCAATCAGCATTAACATTCATTCACTAGCTAGCATTAACTTTGGTTGTGAGCATCAATATTACTCTTACAGTAGTAACTAACATAGCAGTAGTTACCTTTTGTTGCTAGGGAGTAGAGTCTAACTACTTGAATATTTCTTCAGTCTTCATTGCAGGTATTATGTACTTCAGCAGTATTAAGTTTGTACTCGGCTTCAGTACTAACTGTGCTCTACGCAGTACTAAGTTTACTATCAGCACAGTTAATGGATTAGTACTGGCAGTTTCTAACACTTAGCATATTTCCATGTATCTTGAGCAGTACTAAATTATGCTTGACAATACAAAGTATGAAGACTTTAATTCCCAACAATCATCCTCTAAACTTTATATTCATCTTATTAATCATCAAGTTTCTTCATTAAAGGCTTCTTGATCCCAACACATATGTTGACCTAGCCCGTCTATAGGGTGGTGCACGTAGACACTCAAACTGCTTTATGCCTCACAGTCATGTAAAAATGGACTTCCATATCCATCACTATTTCACTAAAAAGGGCACTCGCCAGTGTTTGTTGGGCTTTAGAGGGGGCGGTGTCTTTATTCGTGAAAAAACTAAAATCAAAGCTTGGAATCATATCACGAAGACAATCAAGAGCAAAAAAATAACCATCTTCCATACCACATATGCCATTTTCACGTAAGATGTGGTCTTGTAGCACCCAAGATTGGGCCCTCAAGGCCACGAAAGCATAAGATGAAGCCACTTTTGCCGAGTACAAACCCAAACCAACAAATTGAATGGGTAAAGAAGCAAGTCGCCACTGTAAGTCCCCCAAAAAAGGCCCTCCACAAACACCATTTTCTTAATCGACCTATGCAATCTTTTGTCAAAGAACAAGGTCTCCTCCTCCATGTGTACAGGTTGGCAAGTCCTTAAACAAAAAAAAGTTTGGCAATACCCATACATGATCGAAGCAAAAGGAGCTTACACTGTAACTTTGGGAGAAGACCCATCAAATCAACAACATTCACAGCTCTCCTCATAGCCAATCCACTAATAAAATCTGCATCTCTACTCACAGCTCCCTCAAGAAGCTTCACACCCAATGACGGCCTTTGAATATCCACAAGGAAGCTTCACACGAGGGCCAAAATATCTATGTTTTCTTGATATTAAGTTCAAGACCCAAACATAGACCACGCACCCTTATAATGTCTAACACCCTAGCCACCTCTTATGAATCTCCAATAACGGTTTCATCATCAAGATACCAAGCATGAAGAAGAAGCTTGCAATTGTCTCTGATCTAATATACTAGCGGGTGCAATACAAGAGCAAAAAAAAGAGGTTCCAATGGTCGCCTTGCTGCACCTCAATGACAGACCATGTATGTGTGTCTCCTATATACAATAAAATATTGATAAAGATTGTTTTCGACTTTTTGTATCGATATGTACATGTATTGGCCATCACATGATGTTGTATATTTGAATCACACGTTGCATACGTAATATGCAATGTTACATTGCAACTTTCATAATCCATGATTTTAGATCATATTCAAGTATTTGAAGACATG
>BQNB010157840.1:1603-12976 GCA_026074375.1 Tanacetum coccineum
TATCTTGTGTTGTTGATCTATGAAGTAACACGCCCCGGACCCATATTCCGCTGCGACCCAATTTGGGGGTGTTACAAAAATGTCGAAAAATGGTTGATAAAAATTGTCCTTAGACTTGAGATGCAAGCAAGTTCTGTATGTGTGGATATCACTTTGTGATTATAGCCAAACGTTGTCCTGAAACAAGGTAGTTATAAAAGCTATTTTTTGGAGTGTATGTGAAGCAGCATCCACAACACTTGTAGTCAATAAAGGATTTGTTCCTCCACTTGATATGTGCAGAAAGATACCATTGGGCCCTCTCCAGATTTAATCAGATAATTGTGTGGCCGCACCCAAAGGGTAATGCAAGATGATTCTTGATTACATTTGGTATATCTGAATTATTTCTATAACGAGAAACATAATGTTAAACTATATGGAATGACTTAGGATCCATATCCATGGTTTAACGGTATCTGTAACAAAGGGATGATTATAAAGCAAGAAATTTATAACCATTAAATAGCTGAGATGATTTTTGAAACTCTTATCTCATAATATTCCTAATGTAAAAATAATTGTGTGGGTTGCTAGACTTTGCCAATTATAGGTATAAGTGTTAAGTGCTACTCCAACTCCCAAGTGGGAGCTGTTGGGTTATGGTAGTTGGCTAGCACGTATACGTTACGAATATGTGAGCCTATTGGGGGCACACGCGTTAAGACACGAAGAGTACGTTTATTAAATACTTAATATACATTTATTTATTATTAAGGATTTAATATACTTCACGATAATTATTTAATGATTATTGGTTTAACCGTTAGACGTTATAAACTAATTAATATATTCGTTAAATAAAAACCGAAGGGACTAAAATTGATAAAACCCGAACCTTGTGGGTGTCACTTGTTGACCAACCCATATAGTTTCTTGAAGGGGGTTTTGGAATCAATTTTAAAGATAAAGGATAAAAGTTGTATTGTGATAAAGATTATGAGGGTATCCTAGTTTATCTAAAACTAGGGTTTGATGGCTATATAAACAAAACCCTTAACTCTCATTATTTATTCCTTCACAAACATACATACGACATAAAAACTAACCCAAAAGTTAGTCGACAATATATCTCCTAAAAGGTCATATGACACAAAAGTCACAACCCTTATTAATGTATGTGACATGCTAATACAAGTCGTATGCCATGTCTTATGCATGGTTATACATGCATGATGATATACATGTAGTAATTACATGTCAGATTCCCTTTTATCTTTTGTGATATAATCGGCAGAAAACATATATACTTATATGGTTGTCTGTTTCGATTGCATATACCCAAAAGCAAGAACATAGTGTTTTGTTGTTTATTCGTGAAGTAACGACTAGCATGGTAGCGTACTTGTTCGACGTGTTGTGTGAGCAACCGTAGAGGTGATTGTTTTAGTCACTTACTCGTTTCAAGATCAATTGGCTAAGAGGTACGCGTTTCTATTTACTTCTTATTATGTGTTAACCATATGCTATTACTAGATCCATTCCGCTGCGTACTCGTAAGCTAATGGTTACCTAGATTGTTAAATCCCAACATCGACAACAATCAAACAACCTTTTTTTAACAATCAAAATAACAACAAAACGTGCCTTTTTTGACATCTACCAATCAACCTTTTTTTAAAACATATGCCATGATCTGCTGCGTTTGATATTTTATTTATGTTTTACTAGTAAAATATGACAATAATATTAGATTCTTGCCATAAAATAAATAAAATCTGTAGATCTTGATCTTGAATTCTATTAAAAGTTAATATAGGATTAAAAGGGAAAATTAAAATTGTTAATTTAGCTTATTTGATTCCTTTTTAATTTATGTCTACTCCGGCTATAAGACCCACTCAATCACAATATGTGGTGAATGGGGCGATCTAGGCACTTTAGCAGAAAACCTAGTGAGGGCATAGGTACTCCCTTTGGGAAGACTCGTGAGAGAACTTGGATTTTACATGTTTACTAAGTAAGCTAATGTCATCTTTTGTATAAAAGAATCCAGTATGCATGATTATTAATGTCTAATTGGTTTACGCTCCTAATTAAATATCCATCTGTCCTAAAAACATGATGTATATTTAGTCTATATAAATTTTTTACACGCCAAATGCAATGCTCATATGACCAACCATTTGTTTCAGGTGAAAACTGTTTTTATGAAAAATTAATAAGACTTTTAACCTAATGAAACTATTATGTTCACATGAATTGAAAACTGACGCTATGGACTCATGGTGACGTACGCTGCATCCACTAGGAACACAAACTAAAAGAAAGTTTGAAGGCGGGTTGCATTGACGTAAAATCTAAAGAAATATAGAGATTTTTTTATAAGCTTCGCGCAGACCTGTTTCTCTCTCCGCTTCTTATGCCAGTTCGATTAGATGTTACCGATGAACTTAGGCATGTCACAACAATGTCATTATTAAAAGGTTTTTTAAATCAGTGATACAAAGTTTGTTTTGCATGCTTCTTTGTACACGCTTTTAACACATTTATGTGCATACCCCTTTGAAAATTTTAAGTCTATGCCAACCAGCCGTAGAACACGTGCAATTGTTTGACATGCTTAGGTCAGACCTTAAGAGCCCTACTAACTCCATGGGCGAATTCGGTGCATAGTCCAACCTCTGACGATTTTTGCGCGTTCTCGTTTGGTCGACTTAATTCGAGTAGGCTTTGGTCAGACCTTGGACCCGAGGCATAAGATGATTACCAAAACATGCTCCTTACATTATTACTGTGTGATTACTAATGTTTTGACAAGTATCATAAATCTAAGAGTTGCATTAAAATGCAATTAACGCTCGAAAGCTTACCTCTTGCCCCACTTGTTTACGCCCTGGTCAGACCTTTTGGTAATAAGTGGGAGGTCAAGTTGGATCTTATTCTTAATTAGTAAATAATAGGGTAGTTAATTCTATTAAGAAATTTTATTATTCGAAAATCTAAATTGAAACTTTCTATGTTCTGATTAATTGTGTTTTGCAACATAAATCGTAAACAAAAGTTTGTTTTTCTTCATAAGACAAACATAGTCTCTTTTCCTAGTAAGAAAAGGTGAGACTTACTTCTATCTATACTCATTGTGTGACAAGAATAAAATAGGATTATAATTAAAAATTTTCAATACAATTAAACTCATTCATTGTCTTTCATTTACCTTCTTTTGTTTATGGCTTTGAAATAATTGAAAGATAAAATATTTTGAGTAACTAGAGAACATTTTATCTATAGCTACCAAAATATATGACATCTTGCACTTGTCACGATGTATGAGTTTAAACCGCAATGAGCAAAGAAATTACTAGCATATCCGCTGGGTATTTTTCTTAGACTCATTTTATTCCTTAAAGGTGCTAAATACCCTTGTGCTATTCAGGACGATCATGGAGGTAACTTTGCATGCTTAAATAGTTCAAGATTTTAAATGAGAGCATGATTGGCTAGTCCCTCATCTACGCAAGTAGAATTTCATATCCTCTAACACAATACTTAAGTACATTGCTACTTGTGAGGCATTCTATAAAGAATAGGAAAGTAAATAAATTAGCTATTTGATTTCTAACTATGGTGTGTAACACTTTACAATGTTGACAAATCCATTGATCGTTTTACATTTTTATACTGAAATGAAATTCTTGAAATGGTGTCAAATTCAGTGGGGTAGCTACAAATATTTATTTCCCTTAAAGTAGTTAGCCCAATATTATTTCAAAGCTATATTATATCTTTTCTCTAACAAGCATGTTTATTGAAATAAATAATTACTTTCTTGAATATGACCAAGCAAAATGTTAAAGTAAATATTTAATGCAATTTGTATTTAAATATGAAACAAAGTCCATATCAGAGGTAGCTTAACCGGAAATGGTTAACTATAGAAATTAATAATATCGCATACTTCCATATAAAACATTATAGGTTTGAAATCAATAGTAATATCTATTACACTGATATCCATATGTTTATATCTAATTGGACAATAGATAGGATGGCGGATTGGTTTGGAGGGGTAGGGGGGATGGGAATAGGGAGGATAAGGGGGGGATAGTGGGGAGGGGGGATGTGAGGTGGTGAAGCGAGGGGGGGGGGGGGGGGGTCGAGGTGGGTGTGGTCTTGGGGGAGGGGTTGTGGGTGGGGGGGGGGGTGGTTCTCTGTATAGAGTGGGTGATTTGCTCTGGGTTCATATTTGGCTTTATGTTGGGTTTTAGTGTGTACGTGAATTGATTTGTTTAACGCCTGTACGACACATTTAAGTATTTCTTCGCTCCCCATCTTCAGTGCTACACTAAGTGGAACAACGAAGTATATACTACATTCAGTGTGATGCAACAAAGGCAATCACAGTACTAAGCGTAAGAGCAATGATACATGAGTGACATTTCAGAGCAGATATTATGATTCGATGCCATCAGATTATGCTGTACATATAGACTCTTCAGTAACGAAAGCTAATTAAGCATGCGTTTAATCATATACATAGGATTAGTGGCTGTCATATACTATTACTACAGAGCCACAGAACGTATGTTTCCTCAAGGAAGTTACATATCACGCAAGTCTATCGAAAGAACAATTACTCTCATACAAAAGTAAACATTGCTACATTACTTACTTAAATCATTATGAGACTCTATTTATGTTCTATGTCACATTTCAGTCAATATAGTACATTACATATTTATTATCCAAGCTGATACATTACATAAGAAATCATCATATACGGATCAACTATTATAAGTACGTGAAATATAACTGAAACATGAGTACACGCATCTTCTAACACTCAATGAGTTTCTCGCAATGACTATCTGACACCATTATCAATATATTGTACATTATCTACACAGTAATACAATATGGTACAAACGATCAACATATGGAGTCGTCAGGGATCTCTCATCGTATGAGTAGTGGTAGAGATAAATGGGGATGATCATTCTCAAGTACAATTGCTATATAAGTTATTGTACGCACATAGTCTCTTGAATGTAATGCGAAGTGTGCCGGTGGCAGAATCGAAAGGAAATTAGCAATAAATGTATACGTTTGATAAAGATTAGAGTACATATGTGTCACTATGCCTATTGAACTTCAACTATTAGTGACAGATAATCTGATGGCGGTTCAGACTCGATTCTATAATGTCATTCGGATACTAATATATAACTTGATTATGCTTTATTGCCTTGCATACAGCAGACTCTAATACTTGCGTCACATGTCTCCATAGCCTACTAATGCTAGGTACACACACATGAAGCTTTAGAGTCTACATCATACACAGCTTCGAATATATTCAATGAGTCTAAGAAAAACAAAAAGACAGTATCTCCATATATCCATCTTAGTACAAGTGATCATGTTTGAGTTGAGGCTTACATTTGCTGGAATCTTTACACCAACTGAATACATCGATATATTCTACTCACAGTGCAAGTTGCTTGTCTATAGATCTCTTCTCTTGATCGACAACACATTGAATGTTCACTAGTATATACTCTCTGCTTAATTCAAGAACATATACAATATTCATTTCATATCTCTTATGCGACTTCTTTGTCTTATAAACGACACCCAAAAGAAGAGAATGACAACACAATAGACAGATGTTCGACTGTGTAGTTTGGGTAATGAGCGCGAGATGATTATGAGAGTGCGAGCGATCCTATATTTAGAGAGAGTGCTGAGAGCGAGATACAATGATGGACAGATGAGTTGGAGGAGTAGCGAGATAGGGGGGAAGGGGGGGGGGTGGAAGGTGAGGTGTGGGGGGGAAGGGGGGGGGGGGGGTGGTGGGGATGGTGGGGGGGAGGGGGCAGGGGGGGGGGGGGGGTGGGGGGGGTGTGGGTGGGGGAGGGGGGGAGGTGAAGGGGGGGGGGAGGGGAGGTGGGGGGGGAGGTGTGGGGGGGGGGGGGAGGGGGGAGGGGGGGGAGGGGGGTGGAACCAATTGACAAGTATTTGACCTAAAGAGAATTAAGTTATCTAATGGAATTTTGATGGAGTCTCACAATTCTAAATACTCATAAATACCACATTATTATGGTATGTCTAATTTTGTTGAAACAAACTATATTCATATTGTTTGATTTCTGATAACTTAAATGGCTCTACCTCAAAAATCGATCAAGGTTTGAAGTTTGCGTGTGTCATGAATACACTCAATATAGTTTCAACCTAGAAGGTAATCAAGACATCATCTTTGGATTGAGATAAATCCCATAATGTTTTAATTAAAGTTCTAAAATTTGTTAAAATCTTATGAAGCATATTATTAACAAGCTAGAGATGAGAACTTGAAATGTGTTTTGTGTTTCCCAATTAAGAACAATCATTGTTGCTTAAATACTTAGTATTTAGAGAATTTCTGCTTCTTACAAAAGTACGAGGTAGTGTAATATAAATCTTTGAAGATGTAACAATGTAACAAAATACATAACCTTCTAAATCCACTTGCTAATGTCACACTAAGGTTTAACATGGAAATGTCGAACCAAAGTATATTAGAACTGTCATTCATAAATCCGCAAGGATGCCTCATCACTTGATTGATAATGTAATATCAATGCTGAGGAATATAAATTAGAGGATCATTTCAAACCTGCTAATTGCTAAGATACATTATCACATCTTGAAACTGATAAAGGTCTTACGATTGAATGAATGAAAAGAATGCAGTCCACAAAAGCAATCAATGTTTTGAGCTTGATTGATCTTTTACCAAAGAGTAAACCTGTGAGGTTAGAATAAGTTTCTTTTGAAGAAAAGCTCATAAGGACAAAATTAATACAACATAAATGCCTGACTGAATGAATAGAATGTTTGATCATACACAAGCAAATTGACTATGGATTAAATCTTTCTTTTTCTGCACGTATTAATTAAAAAAGATATCTAATGGTCATACAGAGTTACATGAACTTCACTAGAGTCAAATTAAGGTTCATAACTCTTTCCTGGATGATTACCTTGGCGAGGACGATGAGTAATCATAAAGGGTTATGAGTCTATATTTGAAACATGGCAATTAAGATTTAAGACTATTTCTTTACTGATTACATTTGCGAGGACGGTGTGTAATCAAAAGGGGTTAAAAGTCTATATAATCTTTATATAGTATACAAGATGAAAAAAAATCCAAGTGTGGATTGGATCATGCATCTAGGAGCTGGGATCTTGAATTAATTACAATATGATTCTGATTAACTTAAGATGACTCATGAGTACACCTGACATCAAGTGGGAGCACTATGTTTTTCCTTAAATTCATATGTTGTGTAACATACTGAAAGCATCATTCCATCAAAGCTAGATATTAATCCTTAGATTGGAATGAAACTTCACTTGAGAATTTAGGATAAAACAAACGACCTTGGAATAAATGTTTATTGAGATAAACGTATGCGGAAATTAAGTCCAACACAAATGCAATATGTCATTGAAGCAAGTCTTAAATGATATATTTCACTTGAGATAATTTAGTACATGGATGGAAACCTTGTGTTTTTTAAACTAAGAATTCATCATGTATATATATATTATATATATATATATAATATATATATATAAAATATATCTATATATAAATTATATATATAAAAAGTATATAATAAATATATATAGATACTATATTATATAAAATAATATTGTGTATGAGACTGGTTGTTACTTTTGCACGGGAGCAAGATGAGCTGACAACAACAGTATCTAATTGAGAGTGATTACATGACTGTTAAAACAAATGTTTACGAATTATATAAAGCATAGCGTTGTATGTGTCAACTGATGCTAGAGAATAATCATTTCTAGTTGAAAAGGATTTCATCTTTTATGATAAATCTACTAACTAGATATGATCAGCTAAGAGCATTGTTGCATTACACATTATAGAATGAGAATACTTTACATTTTAAGAAACTGTAAAGATGACTCGAGAAAGGTACTATTACCTTGTCCATACTATGACTCTTGCAATAGTATGTACATGAACAATAAGACACTCATCTTATTTTTCAAATCTTTCACAATATGAGAATTTAAAACAAGTATTCAGAAAGTTTACTCAGATAACTATTTAGTTTTCTTGCAAAAGAAAAGTTGAGAATGTTGGAAACATTAGACTTCAACTTACCAATTTAGTCTCATGCACATCTGTTTTATTAGTATTTGGATAATTTGAGATTGTAAGATAATATTTACTTTTGGATGAATAAAGATACTTGCTATTTGTTCTTCATTCATATAAAAATTGTTATCCTATACTTGCATGTTTAATCCATGAATGATTTCTTATCATTCTAAAATGACCATTGACTGTTTAACAATATGGGAATTATTGTTAGTGTAAGGCAAATAATGAGTGGTTGGTTTATATTCCGTGAATATATGTAATGTGTTCCCACCAACTCATATGTATTCACAAGGGAAGCTAATGGATACCCCAACCTTCGATGCAATTACTTTTGGATCCCATGTCATGAGTAAAATGTCAAAATGGTATTAAAATTGTCCTTAAACTTGAGATGGCAAGCAGTTCTGTATGAGAGGGATAGCTCTCTTTGATAATATGCCCAACGCTTCCTGAAACAAGTGAAGTTTATAAAAGCCTATTTTTCGGAGAGTTTTGAAGCAACATCCACAACCAATGTAGTCCAATAAAGGATTTTTCCTCCACTTGATAGTCAAAATGATACATTGGGCCCTCCACTAATTTAATCAGCTAAATGTTTGTGGCCCGCACCAAAGGGTAATGCAAGATGATTCTGATACCAATTTTTGATGATCAGAATTTTCTATAATAGAAACAAAGATTTAACTATATGGAATGACTTAGATCCAAATCCAAGGTTTAACGGTATCTGTAAACAAAGGTATATAAAAAAGCAAGAAATTTATAACCATAAAATAGCTTGAGGATGATTTTGAAAACTATTATCTCATAATATTCCTAATGTAAAAATAATTGTGTGGGTAGCATAGACTTTCAAATATATGTATGAAAGTTTTAAGTGTGCGTACTCCATCTCCAATTGGGATCTGTTGGTTATGGTAGTTGGCTAGCACGTATACGTTTAACGAATATGTGAGCCTATATAGGGGGGCACACGCATTAAAGACACGACGATTACGTTATTAAAAGTACTTAATATACATTTAATTATTAATTAATGATCTAATAAACTTCTCGATAATTTATTTAATTGATTATTGGGTTTTAACCGTTAACGTTTTTTATAAACTAATTAATATATCGTAAATAAAACCCGAAGGGACTAAAATTGAAAAAACCCAAACCTTGTGGGTGTCACTTGTTGACCAACCCATATAGTTTCTTGAAGGGTATATGGAATCAATTATTAAATATAAAAGGAGAAAAAGTTTATTGTGATAAAGATTAAAAGTGTATCCTATTTATTACAACAAACTAAGGTTTGATGCTATGAAAAAACAAACCCTAAACACACATTATTTTATATCCTTCACAAACTTACATACTACTTAAAAACTAACCTAAAAGTTAGTCGTACATATATCTCCTAAAAGGTCAATGACACAAAAATACACAACCCTTTATTAATGTATGTTACATGCCTAATAACAATCCGTATGCCAAGTCATATGCCCCATGGTTTATACATGGCATGATGATAAACATTATAATTACATTTTTCAGATTCCTTTATCTTTTATGATATAATCGGCAGAAAACATATATACTTATATGGTTGTCTGTTTCGATTACATATACCCAAAAGCAAGAACATAGTGTTTTGTTGTTTATTCGTGAAGTAACGACTAGCATGGTAGCGTACTTGTTCGACGTGTTGTGTGAGCAACCGTAGAGGTGATTGTTTTAGTCACTTACTCGTTTCAAGATCAATTGGCTAAGAGGTACGCGTTTCTATTTACTTCTTATTATGTGTTAACCATATGCTATTACTAGATCCATTCCGCTGCGTACTCGTAAGCTAATGGTTACCTAGATTGTTAAATCCCAACATCGACAACAATCAAACAACCTTTTTTTAACAATCAAAATAACAACAAAACGTGCCTTTTTTGACATCTACCAATCAACCTTTTTTCGGCAGCAAAATCAGCAACCAAACACGCCATATTGACAGCGAAACAACAAATCAAACAGCCCCAAAACAGATCATGTTTACAATAAAAAAACTGTAAAACAATAGCCTTTATACAATAAGGTTAAAAAGTGCATACTCTGGTTTATTAGGGCCAGGTCAGTACAGAATGATTCCACGCCGTGCTTTGAACCAATTAAAAATTGCAGACTCCTCACATTCTATATACTTCATGTTTTTAACTCAACTGCAACCAATTAAAATGAATATATAGATGAACATCAGAACCACTTGCTTGCATAATTGAATAGGAAAAACATGTTCTTACATGTACAAAGAATTGGTATACAAAATCCAGCAGCTCTTCGTTTGTATCATCTTTGTGCACAAATATTTCTATAAAGCATGTTGAATCCTTCTGAACTCCTCTTCTGTCCAAACCTGTTGCAAAATCAATACATGTTCAAGAATATATTAACATAACAGCAATTACAAATATAAGAAAGAATAAATACTATAAAGGATTTTTTTGTAAGCGTAGCCAAACACCCCTTAAGTTCTATGTTCAGGACATGTGAAACAAAATGTTACCTGCACTATGTCAAGTATGTCATAGTTCCAGCGATATGATTTCATTTTCGGGTACGTCAATAGTAGAATAATGGTAGAAGGTGGTACGAAGCTGGTATGTCCGCTATTGTACATGAGGCTCAGATAGTCTCGCAATCGAAGACAGAGTGTACGTCCGCCATGGATGCAATCGTAATGAGTTGCCCTGCCAAGACACAAGCATTCTCCTTTCGATTGAAGCCGTTTGTACTCATCACAGCCTCTGACAATTGATATCACCGCCATTTTAATCGCACAAAAACAAATTGAAACCTTGTCCCGAAATGTAGGGGCCTTAGATTCAAGTTTTTTTCATTATCAAAATATGGGCACCCAAATCCTTTCTACGAAACTCAGAGTTTAAATCCCGCTCCAAGAAGTATATAATCTACTTTTTAAAATGGGCAAACAAAGCATAAGCAAGTTCCAACAGCGTATTAAATATATATTACATTTACCATAGTGCTTCTTCTCACATTTTGTACAATGCTTTTCCTCACATTTTGTACGGTAACTTCTTATATTATTTTTCAAACATAAAAGTATATAGGATAGTATAGTAAGAAATCTGAAGGAGTCGATTAATGCGTCCATCACTCATTTGCACCAAACTAAACTCACTATCAAGAACTAAGAGGTCAAAGGC
>BQNB010157841.1:0-15103 GCA_026074375.1 Tanacetum coccineum
TTTTCAACCAACATACCTCCAAAATCTTCGTTCTTGACGTTCTCTGGTTTTCGTGCTTCAGTTTGAGCATCCAAAATTTGTTTGGGTGGTTCAGGATATTTAATGTACAACCCCTAAAGATAGTGTTTAACCCAATTATTCTCCCATTAACTAGTTCAACTTCACAATAGTGATCTAATGCAGTTGGTGTGATATCAATTTGGGAGCTAAATGCAGTGGATACAAAACTTCTATCGGCACCAGTATCGAATAAGATAGAAGCATAGCAGTTGTTTAGAAGGAACGTACCCGTCACAACGTTAGATTCTCGGTTTCTCCCTGTATGCCCTACCGCATACACCTTGGCTGGAGCATTACCACCTCCAACTTGGTTACCACGGTTGTTGTTGTTCTTCAGCTTGGGACATTCCCTCTTGAAGTGTCCTTGGGCCCCACACTCAAAACAAGTAGGCTTCTGACCTGACCCAATGCCCCTCTGATGGTTAGCATTGTTAGCATTTGCCGTACTTCTATAGTCACAAGCAAAATGGCCAACTTCGTTGCATTTATGGCACTTAGGAGCACATGGACCATCGTGGTGATAATTGAATTTTGAGCATAGGGGTTTGGATCCCCCATATGGTTTCTTCTTAACAGTCCCTGCAGCATAAGCCCTGCCGGTGTTCTGCCTTTTGTTTTGGTGTTGTTGTTATGGTTGTTGGTTATTATCTGGCTTTCTCTTGCTCTCTGTCTGACGGTCAGCAAAAGTTTGGATTCTTTTATCCGTCACTTCGATTGCCATTTCAGTTTCCTCTTGCATTGTCTTAGGCTTGGATGCTACTACACTTCCGTGGATCATGTTGGGTAAGCCACCGACATATTTCTTAATCTTGTCAGATTCTTCAGGAATCATTCTACCACACAGCAGTGCTAGTTCCTGAAAACGTTGGTTGCACCCTATCACATCGGTACCTTTCACTTTCAATTCCCACAGTTCAACTTTGAGTTTCTTAATCTCGTTCTTTGGGCAGTACTGTTCAGTCAGTTTCTTCTTCAGTTCAGTCTAGGTCATTGCATAAGCAATGTCATTACCAATAGTCCTAACGTGGGAGTTCCACCACGTTAGAGCATTTTCCAGAAGAGTACAAGTGGAGAACTTGATTTGGTTTTCCATAGAACAGTTGCTTATGCAAAACACAGTTTCCATTTTCTCAATCCATTGAGTCAATTCGAAAACTCCTTCTGTGCCTTTGAAATTTAGAGGTTGGCACTTCATGAAGTCTGGGTAAGTGCACTAACGAGTGGCTCGCTCGTTTCTCCTAGCACCTGTTCCTGAATTGTGGCTGTTGACGCCATTCGTGTTTTCATCACGTGCTGCCAAAACGGCAGTAACGCCTTGGTCAATCATTGCATAAAGTTGGGCATTAGTGACAGTGGTAGTGGTGGCGGCTGTTGCGGTCGGTGTTGTTTCTAGGTTTAACCTCGTGGTCCTTCTTTTTGATGCCATTTTCTTCAAATCACAAGAAAATATAATACCCGTTAGATTTAATAAAATTATAACCATGACATGACATATACCCAATAAGTAAAATAAGATCACATCACATAATGAAATATACAACTGAATTGTAATCAACAAAGATATAACCAAATCGACATTCATTCACAACAAATTCGATTACAGACATGACATAATACCACCATTCCATATATAATTGGAAAACATACATGATTGGTTCAGATACAAAATGATCACAACGATTAGGTTACAAGATAAAAGAATATATACAACCTAAAGCCATACTAGCCGGGATTGAACCCGTAATACTTAGTAGGCTGTACAAAACAACTAGCCATAACAGAATCTAGGAACTGCTACCAGCCTCCTCCGGTAGCTCTGGCTGTGCAGGACCTTTGGCGGGTCCCTGCTGTCTCTCGAACTCTGCCATCTGAGTCTGAAGTCTCTTTATCAGCTTCAGTGCCTCTGTGAGCTGCTTCTGCCTCCTGTGATCTGCCGCCAGCATCTCTGTAATCACCGTCTGTCTCCTACGGTCTGCTGACTGTAACTCTCTAATCTGTGACTGCTGAGCTAACACTGTGGTACGTAGCGACATAACCTCTGCACGCGCAAGATCACTCGCATCCATAGATCGTCCCCAAGCCTCTCTAGACATCCTAGCCTCAGTCTCCATGAGTCTAGCAGTACGTGCATGTGCACGCCTATCCCTAAACAACATGTTGAGCCGACCAGCCAATAGCTGTCGCCTAGACTGCTCATCGTCCAACCTCATATAAACCTCGTTTGTATCCCGCCTAACCCTAGTCTCAAACTATGTCATCCTCTGGCTAAGCTCTGTCACATCGGTAACTAATGGTGTCTCCTGCATGGCCTCAACGATCTCATCCCAAGAGTCAGTGATCCCATATCCAACATCTCTCTCTAGATCACGCCTGATCTCCCTATCCATGGTGGCAAGAAAACCATAGTCTGCCCTAAGACCTCTAGCACAGCAGCAGACGTGCCCTCTCTGACCTTGTATGCAGGACCAAGAACGATACCTAACGTCTTTCAAGGTGGTAAGGTAACCTCGGGTTTGTCCTCTCTACGGTCAGTAGAGAGTAAATGCAAGGGTGATTTCCCTGATGATGGTGCAGCTGGTCTGGTATGGGAGAGTATGATGGGTGGTAGTAATGGTAGCGACAAAATCTTTAATGCATGATATCCAAATCAAAACCACCAATGTATCCCTTGCACCTCGTGCTTATTGACCTCATGAAAAACATTGCTTTAAAACGTAAACAATAATGTTGGTGAATTCATAGGTTTGATAAATCGTATATTGTAGGACCACAAGATTTCCCAAGTGTATGATAATGCAACAGATGCAGACATCATATAAATGTAATTACGTTGCTCTAAGCTCATGACACTGAAGCTCGACATAAATGAATACCATATAAATGGCCTACATTGCCCGTGATGATGTTCAAACCAGCAACATCCTATGTTCGACATGGTATACGTTCATTTGCCCAGTGATAGCTAATCACCCAAACGGGGATGTCAATCCCAATAGATCTATTCATAACATTCGCGCTCATAATCCAGTAACTGACAGTTCATGATAATGGGCTCAACTAGGGTTATCGCTACTTAGGCAACACGTAATCATAATGTAAAAGTATCCACTTGTGTCCACAATTATAAAACAGTGCATGTTTTCCACCCCAAAACTAAAAAACAAATCCATGTAAATCTGAGGGGCATGAACTCACCTTGAGTGAGCGATATCAAGTGTATCACAGAAAATGCGTCACGGTAATGATCGAGTGCAACCTAATCCAATATAGGTCGTATAAGTACTAATCACATTGGGTAACTACTTACCAATATAAAATAACTATATAGCTAATCACCATCTAATTGTTTTAGTGAATTCATATTTATAAAGTTAAAACGTTTATAAATATACCTTTGGTAAAAATGACATAACTTTCACGTTTCAAGTCTGTTTCTTGTGTTTCTTATGTCTACGCTTTCGTATTAAGACGAGTTATCAAAATTTGATGTTTTCATATTTTTAGTCCTCTGATGAACAGTGATTTTTACTGTTCATACCAATTATAATCTTATTTTTATAACTTTAATTAACGTAAAACCCGTAAATGTCGTATTTTATTCGTTATAGCTCTGTTTTTAGCGATTCTTTTGAGTACGTCTTCGTTATTGAAAGTTCTATTTATTTATGAGGTTTACAAAAACAAATGTTCCTGATATGAACAATAACTTTTATAAAAATAGTTTTATAAAGTATTTTTATACATTTTAAGTATATAAACTCGCGTAATTCTTAACTTCTTCGTTTTTAATTGTAAAATTATGTTTCATATTGTTTTGGAATCCTAAAAATATGTGTGATTTAATAAAAATACCAAACCTTCTGTTTGTAGAATTTTTATAACAAGTTTTTATAAAAATTCTTTGATAACTCTGGTTATTATCGTAAAACTCGTAAACTACGTATCTTTTTTGTTATAAATCGGTTTTTCAAGTTCCTTATATGCCCGGAATCGTCATGAGACGTATTATTCTATAAAAATGTAATCCCCATTGTTAGGAATTCAAAACCAAACAGCCCTTTTATGTCCTTTATATAACTAATTATATACACTTGTTTTTATATACTTTTTAACCTAATAAAAAGCCACAAGTTTTTCACAACCTTTTATATCATATGCCATATATATATAATGTCCATAGGTCCATATGGTATCCATGAGTCCAAAATATCAAGTCCTTAACAAGGCTATTAAATCATAAACTTTCTTATGTAACTTTACTTACTAGTTTATACATATACATTTTTACACTTAACCAACATGTTACAATACTTATAATCCCATTATATCATGATATTACCAATCACATAACATATGAAAAAGTGTACAAAATGATGATCACAAGTAAAAACTCTTTTTAAATGTTTAAAAGTCCTAAATGGTGATTTTTGCTATAAAAAACTTATATACACATAAAATGATAAATGTAAAGTGATTAGAGTTTTTAGATAACCTTGTGATGATGTAAGGTAGTAGACCACAATATCTAAACCCTTGTTTAGATGAAAAACCAAAGCTTACAAGCTTTCAAAACCCTAATCCAACTAGAAACCCTAATCTTCCTTTTTCTTTGATTAACCTCCTTAATCAACCAACCATGCTTCCAAACCTTTTTGTATGACCTTAGATATGTTCCTAGTTACTTGTATAAGTGGTGAAATAAGTTGTAAGAATTGTTTGTGTACAAAGGGTGTTTGGCCGTGGCTTATTTAAGAGAAAAAGGGAGAATGGTTTTGATTTTTGATAAAGTGTTGAAGTGTATGTGTTATCTCTTGAAAGGTGCAAGTATTATATGTAATGTTAGCTAGTAAAGTGCAAGTAAATAAAGACTACATGAAGACTATGGTCAAGGGGGGGGGGGGACGGCTCATGTGGGTCAAAAAGGTGTGACTAGTGGTCAAAACCACTAGTCATGCTTATAAGTCTTACTAACCCTTCCATGTACATCTACTAGCCAATTAATGGAAGTGTTTCTTTGTCCTCCAATAGTAGAGATCATCCCATGGAAATAAGGGTTGTGTTTCACTAGATATTTTACTTGCATAATTCTTGGTAAAAAGAAAAGAAATGAAAGTATACTTCTACTTTTGTTGTAAGTAAGTAAATGTAATGTGTAATACTTGAGAAGTTATAAACCTTGGCTTGTTTCTTGTATATGGGGCGTCCCATTTAACAACCAGGGGTAATGTTATATAAACTTTGGTCATTGAAAATAAAAATGAGCATTTGTTGAAGCGTAGATTAATTGTGGTGGTTTCGGGTATACCTAAATGAAATTTTATCGCGAAACGTAACCAATTTACGTAACCAATAAAAATAACAATGAATAAAGTTAATAATTATCTTCAAAATAATTACTTAACACTTGCTTGATGTAAACATTTAATTGTTTGACGCCCGTTTACATTGAACGATAATTTTTAGCTTACGCAATTTAACTTAACGATTACGATTAAAAGCAAACGCGTACAATACTAAAGATACATAGTGAATTTATTGACGACGTTAATGACCCTAAAACATGGGGTGTTATAGATATCTTCCAGAATATTATATTGATTCCATATCTTGAATGCGGCGTATTGAGTCATCTAGATACGGCGTATTGATCTTTAATCTTTTGTGGTCTTTGGTGAGTGCAGGCACGATACGCCGTATCTTCCTTGATGGATACGGTGTATTTGTCTTCAGAATAGTAATCTTCAAAATATCTTCATTTAAGCTCCAGAATGCGCGCCTTTTGCTATCTTTCACCAATTACTCCATAATTACTGCAATTCTCAAATATAAACGATTAAGTAATAATTCTTTGCAATAACTATACAAAATGGATTAATATCGTGGGATAAATGATGCTATAAAATAGACGTTATTTGATGTCATCAGCTAGCTAATTCAAAATTGTCAACAACTTGCTGGGATGAAGTAGTTAATACTGCTTGTTATGTCCAAAATAGGGTGTTAGTTATCAAGTCTCATAACAAGACCCCTTATGAACTTTTTCTAGGTAGAAAACCTACCTTAAGCTTCATGAGACCATTTGGGTGTCCTATTACAATCCTTAATACCATAGATCACCTAGGTAAATTTGAAGGAAAGGCTAATGAAGGGTTCTTTATAAGATACTCTACCAATAGCAAAGCATTCAGAGTCTTCAACAGTAGAACTAGGATAGTAGAAGAGAACATGCATGTATAATTTAGTGAAAATACATCTAATATTACATGAAGTTGACCTAATTGGCTTTTTGATATAGATGCACTAACAAATTCTATGTATCATAAGCCAGTTGTTGTAGAAAATCAGTCTAATGGTAATGCAGGTATAAAATCATGTGATGATGTAGGTAAAGCTAGAATGGAGACAGTATCTGGCAAAGATTACATTTTGCTACCAATGTGGCCTGCTGATCTACTATTCTCTCAGAATTCAAAGGAATCTCTTGATGATGGATTCAAATCATCAGGGGAGGAAGAAAAGATGGATACTGAAGATCCAGGGAATGAAAATGAAGCTTCAGGGAAAGATAGTGAGGTTCCAAGTACAAAGGATCCAAGAGAGGATCAAAGAGTTAATCAAGGGTTGGATGCTAGTATTAACAACACTAACAATATTAATACTGATAGTGATGGAAACAACACTAACAATGTTAATGCTGTTAGTTCAATTGTTAATGCTGCTGCCATAGAAGTTAATGCTGTTGATCCAAAAACAAGCATTGAACTTCCAAATGATCTAAATATGCCTGAATTGGAAGATATTGTTTATTTAGATAATGATGAAGATGTTGGTGCAGAGGCTGACATGAACAATTTAGATGCATTTATGCCATCCTATTCCAACTACAAGAATACACAAAGATTATCCAGTTGACCAAATCATTGAAGACTTGAATTCAGCACCTCAAACAAGAAGAATGACAAAGAATTTGAAAGAACATGGTTTGTTTAGTTCAGTTCAGCAAAGAACAAACTATAAAGACTTTCAAAATTGTTTATTTGCTTGCTTTTTATCACAAGAAGAACCCAAGAAGTTAATCCAAGCATTGAAGAATCCAAGTTGGATAGAACCTATGCAGGGTGAGCTTCTACAATTCAAATTAAAAAAGGTTTGGACCCTGGTGGATGTACCAAATGGCAAAAGGGCCATAGGCACTAAATGGGTTTACAGGAACAAGAAGGATGAAAGATGCATTATGATAAAGAACAAAGCAAGATTGGTTGCTCAAGGGTATATACAATAAGAAGTGATTGACTATGATGAAGTTTTTGCCCCTGTTGCCAGAATTAAAGTAATTAGGCTATTCTTAGCCTATGCCTCATTTAAAGACTTTATGGTGTACCAAATAGATGTCAATAGTGCTTTTCTTTATGGTAAAATTGAAGAGGAAGTCTATGTTTGTCAACCACCAGGATTTGAAGATCCAGACTTCCCTAACAGAGTTTACAAAGTAGAAAAGGCTCTCTATGGTTTGCATCAAGCTCCCAGAGCTTGGTATACCTTGTCTACTTATTTGTTGGAAAATAGGTTTCAGAGAGGACAAATAG
The DNA here is from genome assembly GCA_026074375.1 of Tanacetum coccineum. NCBI lineage: Eukaryota > Viridiplantae > Streptophyta > Magnoliopsida > Asterales > Asteraceae > Tanacetum > Tanacetum coccineum. The sequence goes on from BQNB010157841.1 coordinate 7,647, forward strand.
ACAAAACTTTGTTTATCAAGAGGGACCAAGGTGATATTCTAATAGTACAGGTATATGTAGATGATATCATTTTTGGGTCTACAAAGAAGAAGTTATGCATAGAGTTTGAAAAGATGATGCATAAGAAGTTTCAGATGAGTTTTATAGGTGAACTCACATTCTTCCTAGAATTGCAAGTGAAGCAGAATGAAGATGGGATTTTTATAAGCTAGGACAAGTATGTGATTGAGATTTTGAAGAAATTTAGCTTTAGTAATGTCAAAACAGCACACACACCCATGGAAACCCATAAACCTTTGCTCAAAGATGCAGATGGTGAAGATGTAGATGAACACATGTATAGATCAATGATTGGCTCATTGATGTATCTTACTTCTTCAAGACCAGATATAATGTTTGTTGTATGTGTATGTGCCAGATTCCAAGTTAACCCTAAAGTGTCACATCTTCATGCTGTGAAAAGAATTTTTAGATATCTTAAAGGTCAACCTAAATTGGGCCTTTGGTATCCTAAGGATTCACCTTTTGATTTGGTGGCATATACTGACAGTGACTATGCAGGAGCAAGCTTAGATAGGAAGTCCACAACAGGAGGTTGTCAATTCCTAGGATGTAGATTGATTTCATGGCAGTGCAAGAAGCAGACTGTGGTTGCTAATTCCACAACAGAGGCTGAATATGTAGCTGCTTCAAGTTGTTGTGGCCAAGTGCTTTGGATTCAAAATCAATTGCTGGATTATGGGTATAACTTTATGCATACAAAGATCTATATTGATAATGAGAGCACAATATGCATAGTGAAGAACCCTGTTTTTCACTCAAAGACAAAGCACATTGAGATTAGACATCACTTCATCAGAGATTCCAATGAAAAGAAGCTAATTCAAATGATCAAGATTCATACTGACAAGAATGTTGCAGATTTGCTTACAAAAGCATTTGATGTAAGTAGATTTCAATATTTGATTGCTAGTATTGGAATGCTTAATCTTTAAAGTTTTTGGTAAGGAAAAACAGAAGTGAAAGAATTAGTGAGATTAAAAATAGAAAGAGATATGTGTGATAAAAACAGACAGAGTGATTTAGTGAGAAAAATAATTGAGAGAAGTTGTGACTTGAAAAACAGAAAGAGATATGTGTGATAAAAACAGACAGAGAGAATTGTGAGCTAAAAGAATTAAGAGAAATCAAAAACAGACAGAGAGAATTGTGAGCTAAAAGAATTGAGAGAATTCAAAAACAAACTGAGAGAATTATGAGCTAAAAGAATTAAGAGAAATCAAAAACAGACAAAGAGAATTTGTAAGTTAAAATACTAATTTGATGATGGAAATGCTGATTAGAAAGGAATTAGAGTTAATGCTGATGATTCAAAGTTAATGCTGCTAGGCATAAACTTACTGCTGCTAGAGAAAGTTAATGCTGCTAGGCTTAATTTACTACTGAGTTACTACTGCTGGGTTACTTACTACTACTAGTTGAAAGTTAATGCTCTTAGGCATAACTTACAACTGCTAGCGAACATTAATGCTGTTGAGGGTAGTTTCATAAATACTTCGATTAAGGATCTCATTCAATCATTTAATCGATTTCAATCTTTCATATACTCTCTAATCATAAACCCTAACTCAATTTCATCTTTTATCATCAAAACCTAAAAAAATGACGACCTTACCGTTTGCTGATATACACAATTTAGTCTCGTTTTTGGATAAACCCGCTAAAAGTGCAAGGTTTGAACAAATTGTTGATTTTCTCAATGCAAGTTCTATAAGATATGCTTTAACGGTTAATCCTATAATATACACTTCGCGCATTCAACAATTTTGGGCTACTGCAAAGGTAAAAACTGTTAATGGAGAAGTTCAGTTAAAAGCCTTAGTGGATGGGAAGAAAGTGATCATCACTAAGACAAGTGTAAGAAGAGATCTTTAATTGGAAGATGCTGAAGGAATTGCATGTCTACCCAATGCTGATATTTTTGAGCAACTTGCTTTAATAGGGTATGAAAAACCTTCTCAGAAACTTACATTCTATAAAGCTTTCTTTTCTCCTCAATGGAAGTTTTTGATTCATACTATTCTGTAATGCCTAAGTACTAAGTCTACTCCATGGAACGAATTTAGTAGCACTATGGCCTCTGCAATAATCTGCTTAGCCACAAACCAGAAATTCAACTTTTCTAAGTATATCTTTGAAAGTATGGTGAAGAATGTGGATAGTAGTGTCAAATTTCGAATGTATCCAAGGTTTGTGCAAGTCTTTCTGGATAAACAAGTTGGTGATATGTCTACTCATGATGAAATTTTTGTTACACCCTCTCACACAAAGAAGGTATTTAGCAATATGAAAAGGATTGGGAAAGGATTCTCTAAAGCAGTTACACCCTTATTTCCAACCATGATGGTTCAAGCTCAAGAAGAAATGGGTGCAGGTTCAGCTATGCCAATTAATCCCTATCACACACCCATCATTCAACCATCAACATCACAACCCCAGAATTAATAATCTAGGAGAAAACAGAGAAAAGACACTGAGGTTCCTCAATCTAGTGGTCCTACAGAGCCTATAGTAGATGAGGCTGCCAATGAGGAAAATGTACCTACACAGTCTAATGACCCACCTCTCTTAAGAGTTAACATACTTGGAAGTGGGGAGGACAGACTAACACTTAAGGAATTGATGGACCTTTATACCAAACTGTCTGATAGAGTTCTTGACTTAGAGACAACAAAGACTGCTCAAGCAAAGGAGATTGCTAATTTGAAGAAGAGAGTCAAGAAGCTGGAAAGAAAAAGGAAGTCAAAAACTACAAGGATGAAAAGATTATTCAAGATTGGTAGATCGGCATAAGTTGTTTCCTCCGAAGATGAAGGTTTGGGTGATCAGGAGGATGCATCCAAATAGGGGAGGAAAATAGATGACATTGACAAAGATGCAAAGGTTACTTTGGTTAATGAAACTCAGGGGAGGTGTGATGATGCTCAAATGTTTGATACATATGTTTTTAATGGTGAAGAAGTGTTTGTTGTAGAGCAAAGTGAAAAAGTTGTTGAAGAAGTAGTTAGTACTGCTGAAGTTAGTGCTGCTGCAACAATTACTATTGAAGAGATCACTTTGGCTCAAGCATTGGCTGAATTAAGGAGTGCAAAACCTAAGATTGTAGATAAGAGCCAGTGCAAAGTACAACCACAACAGCACCTTCAACAATACCCAAAGCTAAAAGCATTACTTTTAGAGACCCTAGTGAATTTGCAACAAGAACAACACTAACATCAATACCTTTAAACATCAAGGATAAAGGCAAAGCTAAGATGATTGAATCTGAGAAGCCTTTGAAGATGAAATAACAAATAAGACTTGATGAAGAACTTGCTTTCAAGCTACAAGCTGAAGAAAAACAAGCAAGACTTTTAAGAGAGAAGGTTAAGAAAGTTAAAGAAGCCAACATTTCATGAGATAATGTGCAAGCAATGATAAAGGCTGATAGGTTATTGACTAAAAGATTACAAGCAAGAGAGCAAGAAGAATTGACAGATGAACATAAGGCAAGATTGTTTATAGAACTCTTAGAAAAGAGAAAGAAACACTTTGCAGCATTAAGAGCTCAAGAAAAGAGGAACAAGCCACCAACTAAAGCACAAAAGAAAAGTACAATGTCAGCTTATCTGAAAAACATGGCTGGTTACAAGCAAAGTCAATTGAAGAACAAGTCATTCGCAAAAATTTAGAAGTTATTTGATAAAGCTATGACAAGGGTAAACATGTTTGTTGATAAGGATACTGAGTTGGTGAAAGAGAGCTCAAAGAAAGCTGAAGAAGAAATGGCACAAGAAAGTAGTTCTTAGAGAGCAAGAAAAGAGCTAGAACAAGAGGTAGCAAAGAAGCAAAAGATAGATGATGATCAAGAAGAAGCTGAGATGAAAAAGCTTATAAAGGTTGCTCCTGATGAAGAAGAAGTAGCAATTGATGCTATACCATTAGCCACTAAACCTCCAAGCATTGTTGATTGGAAGATTGTTAAAGAAGGAAAGATCAGTCTATTTCAAATCATAAGAGCTAATGTAAGTTCAAAAAGGTACTCATTAATGATTCAGATTCTTAGAGATTTTGACAGAGAAGATTTAGAAACTCAATGGAAATTGGTGAAAGCTAAGCATGGATCTACAAGACCAGAAGAGGGATATAAAAGAGTACTATGGGGTAATCTAAGGACAATTTGAGAGCATAATATAGAAGATACAGTGTGGAGAAATCTACTAGGAAACAAAGTGTTGATTTGGAAGTTATTTGATTTCTATGGAGTACACTTTGTGAGGTTTCAAGACATGCATCTCTTTATGTTGGTTGAGAAGAGATATGCCCTTACACCAGCAACAATTATAGAGATGTTAAACAAGAAGCTTCAAACTGATCATCTGAATGAAATGTGTTATCGGCTTCTTAAGCTTATGAAATAATGAAGTGTTTTAAAGCATCCTCCTGGTGATTATGAAGCTTTTAATGAAGAAACTTGATGATTTTGAAGATAAATATCAAGTTAAGGGCAGGATTGTTGGGATTAAAAGCCTTTTGATGCTGTTTGGAAGTTACTACTGCTAAGTAGAAGTTAAGACTGTTAAGGTATTAGTTACTACTGCTAAGTATAAATTAGTGTTGTTAGTAATCTTAATGAAAAATATGCTAAGTAGTTAGTACTTCTACTATATGTTACTACTGCTAGTATATGTTACTACTGCTAGTGTAACTTAGTACTGCTGATGAAGATTGATAAAAACTTTCAAAGTAGTTAATGCTGCTTGTACACAATTAGTGCTGCTGGTACAAAAGTTACTACTGCTGGTGTGAAAGTTACAATTGCTTAAAGATTACAACCGCTGGAAGAGTTTATGCTGACAGAGACAAGATCAAAGACTTATCAGAGAAAAGATAAAGATTGATTATGTGATAAGTATGAGATATTTTTGAAAAAGATATGTATAAGTTATTTGTTTAGAATATCATGATAACTTAGGAAAAAATTGTAAGCCGGTTAGGACTCCTTGGTGTATAAAAGGAGGTCCTAGGGCATAGAGTTAGATATCTAGAAATCTTTTGATATCAATTAGCTTCAAGGTTTTGTAACCCTAACACTATTAAGAGTGTTCGTATTATATTGAGGCTGAAAGTTTGGTAAACTATTTTTGTTATTAATCTTATTCATTACTGTTTCATTGAAACTCTTCTTAGTATCATTGACTAGATTCCACATAGTCTTTGATATCCGCAATCAAAGTTTCTATCATAGTTGTTTTGAATTTATTCAATACAACTTAGCCTTATACAAGCGAAGCAAGATCTATTCTATTGAGATCAACACTAATAGCAATGTTCTTGTCTTGTAATTGAGCTTTCAAATCTTGTATCATGAAATATTGTTCATTTTCATTTCAAAATAAAGAAGATTCTTGTTGTTTCCAAACTTTGTCATTTTTAAGTTGTTCCTGACATTCTTGTAAAGTAAGTTCAAGAGAAATCGAGGGTTGCTCAAGTTTTGAAAAACTTTTTAAAATCTCATTATAATCTTGTTTACCAACAGTTTCAGTTCGTTTGGAAAGCTCATTCGCAAGACATTTACATTCTTTTATTTTCTCAAGGTACAAACATTGCATTTCAGTTTGTTCATTAATATCAGCTTAAGAACGAAGAATAGCACACATGGTATCTTTTGAGAGACATTCTTGCAAGAGTAGACCATATTCTTTTTAAAAATCATTTTTATGAGAATGCAGTGCGTCAAGTTCTTTTTCAAGAGATTGAACGTACTGTAAATCATCAAACATTTATTCCTTAAGCACTTTTTCAAATTCACTAGCATTTGCTCTTGTCTTTTCCGCAAGAGGCATTAAATGATCTTTTACAAGCACAGTTATCTAATGAGTAATTAGTTTGTCCAATCGATGTTCCAAACGACTTTGCCAATCCATGTTAATGATTGTTTAAAAATTAGTAATGTTGTGTTTAACAATATGAAAATCTTGTCTATTTTTACTTATAGAAGCTTGAGTAGGCATAAATCTGATGTTTTTCACAATATTTGGCTTGTGTTTGACAACTAATTTTCTCTATAATTTCTTTCTAATTTCATTGGCAAAATACAATTGATCAAGAGATTTTTGTGTTTATGATGTAAAAAGCTCATAAAGACTATCTTGATATGTGTAGCCGTATTGTTTAACGAAGTCTTTATCTAATTTTGATCTACTCCCTTTTCTCAAGAATGAGTGTCTCTTCACTAGTTGGTGCAAAAATGTTCGCAAGATCATCTTTATCGAATAGCACCGTATACAGATATGGTTTTTCAAATTGAGCTGTCTTGAGGTACTTAGGATTTACAAAACTTGTTCTTGTCACACCCCATAAATTTTAGGTCATTATTTTAAATTTTTCCGATCATTACTTTTAACTTTTATACGTTACGTTTGAATCTGGTAATTTTCCGAGAAGTTGTCTCACGTAAAACTGAAAATCATTATCGGATGCGTTCCAGATTCAGAATTGGATTAGTCTATGTTTTATATGAATTATTTTATCATTTTAAAGTGTTACGTAGGTCACGTTCACTTTTGTTTATGATTTATACGTTTTTCGCGTATGTTGTACGGTTTTAGCATTTTAGGTCAAACAAAGACCCAAAAACCCGCAATCTTTTTGTGTAAACATTAGTTATCGTATATCTCGGGTTTAGAAGTCAAAAATTTCATGGTCACCCTTCCCCTCTACTCAAATCACACGCACAAACACACATCTAATTAAATGGGGAGGAATCTTTTACCTTTAATTTGAAATTCAAGCATCACATGCAAAGATGGTGACATTTTGTATGCATGCTTCCATGCTTGAGTTGTACTCATACACAACTTGTTCTCATGCACCCATGGAGGACCACAACTCCACTATCTAAAAAATGAGGCTTTTATTTAATTAAGATTGGCTAGTGAGTGAACCCCCTCCCCCCTTGGCTTTGTTACATCTGAACCCATAACCACACACACCTTTGGTGTGTGTTGGTTACCTAGACACTTAACACCAAGTCCGAAACCCTACATTTTGTCCTATATATACTATATGTTATTTCACAACTTAGGGTTACATATTCATTCCACAAGCCACCAACAAAAATTCTTTCCCCTCTCCCTCTCTTGGAGCTCACGGCCCAAAACACACACACACACACACTTCTATATCTTTGATTTATAGCAAGATATAACCATACCAAGATCATTTTCATTCATATCTAAGGTGTTTACAAGAAGGGTTTCTTTGATTCCAAGGGTTATTCAAGATTTCATAAGTTAGGGTTTTGGTTTATCAAGTGGGTTTTGCAAGATTTGTTATTGGGTGTTAGGAATTATTGTAAACAGACTTAAGTCTGGTAGTTATAGAGTTAAGTCTGGTAGACATAGTTAAGTCTGCCA
>BQNB010157842.1:0-15103 GCA_026074375.1 Tanacetum coccineum
GCATATTATCATGTATTACTCTACCCATTTAAGAAAAGAATATGACAAATTTATGCAAAAGAATGTTATCTGACAAAATGTCTGTAATAAAAATTCTACTCCAACGACCACCCTATTTGAATTTAATCCAAAGTCATTATCAATATTGTTTCACATTAGTTAGACAATCTAACTTAGGACAGATGATTATCGCCTTTCACGCTTTTAGTTTCCCGTGTTATTCTTCCATATCCAGATCTCACATAAATCCTAAGAAAACCCGTTCAAACAGATCAACCAAAGTATATTTCACTACATAAAATCTCCTAGAGGTAAACCTATGTATACAACTATACTTGACGACCCATGGTGCAACCCCGTGCCCACCCATTTTCCCACTAACTTAGTACTTCATGATCGTGATCTATTATGGCAATTCATACTAACCAAGTAGGAAACAGAGAGAGGTTCAGGTTTTTCTTTAAAAAATAACGAATTTATCAGCAAATTTGATTTTTCAACAAAGTTTTGTCATAAAATCAAAAAGAGAGTCTAGGGGTCAAAACTTGATACCATTTTACGGGTTTAAATTGAAGTTTACCTGAAAGATGAAGAACATTGATTAATTTCCATATGTATGTTGCTTTTGTTATAGCACTCTTGAAAAACTCTTTCCTACTAAGCAGAGGCTTGTGAAACTTCTCAAAGTCATACAAATAACAACAAATAACATTATGAATACATATTCAGATATAAACAAACAAACATAGCTACACTTATGCTGAAAATGCGCACCTGTGTCTCAATGGCTTTTCAGCTTCATCCATCTGAGATACTTCTTTATGGAAACTTTTACCATTTGCTGCACCTTCATTTTAACCTGTAAAATAACATTGTGATAATAATCTAGATAGTACCTTATAAATGCTAAAAATAGAGATATTTGCATCAATATGTTCATGTGATTTGATACTTAAACTGTTTACATTCATCTTCAGCAAAACTGATATTGGTTATGACATTAGTACTGTTCACTTATGATCTTAAGCCAAAATGCCACCACGTGTAGCATTTTGATCATTGGTATTCTAAAATGCGTTCTAATCCTTAATAACCGCATCAAGAATCTTTATAGTCCTATGTCATAAAATAGGTTGAATATCTCTATAATATTTTTTACAACTGTAAAGAAAAGAATAATCGATACCTGTGATTGTCTTAATGCTCATTCTGAAATTCCGAGCGCTTGTAGCTGCATCTGCAATTTTATGCCTGTGATCGGGTCAAGTATCTGATGCAAAAATATATGTGACAGCCTATTTTAAAAGCTACATGGAGTTGCACACGATTACCCAAAGAAGTCAAATACATAACATACCTCGAGTTCTAGGCCTGTCATCAATGGTTGTTGTCGTAGCTACCATATTTATAAGTTTGGCTTCATCTGAAGGAGCCATGACCACTATGTTTGGCAGGCATGCCATGTACCTTATGTTAAATGCTCTACAATGGTAGGTCCATCTGCTCTAACCAAACCTGTTCCAATCCATAGTGAACCAAACATATAGCTTTTGTAGATTGACATCATGAACCACCTGAACATTATAAAATCTACTTGTACTTGTGAGTTGAGGCATTGGTTATCAGATTTCAATAATAAAGGTGAAAAACATGTACTCACTTGATCCTAGCCTCATTGTCAAAACAACGAACGGATAACACAAAATGGCTTACGGCCTTCTGTTGCTAAACCTGCAAAAGTAACCGCATGTTGTTCAGCAATACTTACATTAAAACAACGACATGAGAACTTTAAACTCCTACGACCTGTAGTTTAAACATGCATTCCGAAACAGCTCCTAAGATCCACTAAAGTAAATAGTTCATTTCAAAGTGCTTACTATAACAGTATAACACGCATCTAGAATCAACCAAAAACATAGTTTTTTTTCTTATATCGTTTTCAATAAGCCATATCACAGCAAGGCATAAAATGAATATCAAGTAATCTAAACATAAACAAACATAAAATTTCATTCTAATTAACTAAGATATAAAAACCAAAATTCCTAAATGTTTTGTAAAAAAAACTGAACTTAATACACATAAATTCGGTAAGAAAAAGCCTACCTGATGATTTTTCGAACATGTTAAGAGGCCAACAGCACTTTCGCTTCCGCTACCGTCGTATGTATAACCCATAATCAAAATCAGCCAAGCTAACAAAAAATACAAAAATCAAAACCCCCTAATTTTTTATATAGATTATTCATGCAATAATCAAAAACCCAAAACCAATCCATATAATTGATAAAAAAATAAGTAAAAAACAAAAACCCAAAACCAATAATAAGTAAAAAAAACCTAGGTGAGAATTGCCCGCAGCTATATGAGCATTATCCCACACTGCAACATAGGTTAATTTCACACATTTTATAAACTGAGTTCGTACATAAGATTCCTCATTAAGTTAAACAAAAAATACATAAAAATGGTACATAAACTTACCAGGACCACCAAGTTGTACAAAAAATTCTTTATACATCATCAGCACACCTTCGTCCTTCCTCCCAATCCCCCTATACAACAACCTGCAAAAAAAATCATAACAAAGCACAAACATTAAAAATCAAACACTCATAATACAAACATTAAAAACAAAACACTCATTAAAAAGACATAAAAACCACCAACAATCACCAACTACAAACGCTACCCAGACCAACAACCAATACCACGAACCGGAACTACCTCATGTTGGAAATTTAGTGCAGTTATGGGAATTGGATCATACTTGGAAATGGGTTTGGAGGTATGGAGTGTACACCCATCAAGTCATTGATTTTCTCTGACTCTTTTAGTGGTTTGATTAAATGGGTGGTTATTTGCCTATTTAAGTGGCTGATTTGACTGCATTAATTGACCATATTTAATTTGGTCATAAAATCATTATTCTTAAATTATGAAGAATAATTGATTTGACTGCATTAATTGACCATATTTAATTTGGTCATGAAATGTATATTCCTAATTATGTAGGATAATTTTGGGAAGAGATTAATTGACAGTAATTCTTTCATTAATTCCATTATTTAGGTTTTGAGAAATCCTTCTAAATGGGTGATCACCATTACATTGACACATACAGAAAATAAAACACATCGAACGCAGGGTTCTTGATTCTGTGCCTTAGAACAAAGAACATCCTGGGTTTTATGCCCAAGGGGTTTCGTTGTACCAGACATAGGGTCAAATACTTCTTCTTTGACAGTGATTACACGTCTTCAACGTGTATATCCAGTAACCAGCTTGGTAAGTAGCCTAGGTCTATTGATTGTGCTTCACCCTGATCTTGGGATTCTATACAAACCAACAAGCAATGGGACGATATTTTGTGATAATCAATGATGGTGCTGTATGAACACTATGGCTTCTAACTTTGTCCATAACTTGTACAAGTTGGTAGGGGCGTGTACTTTAGACGATGAAGCAAGAAGCTTGCACTTCTTGCTTTCCTGCTATGAGGGTGGTGTATGTGTTGGACATACTCCTATTCTGAAGATGGTTGGTGATGATGCAACAACCGTGGATCAACTCAGGAAGAAGGCCAAGTGGGACAACGATGACTATGTCTGCCGAGGTTTAATCCTCAATAGTATGTCTGATTCTTTATTTGATATTTACCAGAATGTTGAATCTTCCAAAGAACTATGAGATTCCTTAGAGGCCAAATATATGGCCGAGGATGCATCAAGTAAGAAGTTCCTTGTTAGTAATTTCACCAATTACAAAATGACTGATTCAAGACCAGTTATGGAACAATACAATGAACTTCTTGGTATACTTGGAAGGTTTACACAACATAAGATGAACATGGATGAGGCCATTCAGGTCTCTTGTATCATTGACAAACTCCCTCCTTCTTGGAAAGATTTCAAGCACACCTTGAAACATATCAAGGAGGAGTTAACTATTGTTGAGTTGGGCAGTAATCTGCGCATTGAGGAGTCCCTCATTGCGCAGGATAGTGACAAGCCAAATGGCAACAATGTTGTTGGTGCACAGTGATTGGACAAGGTTGTGTAGATCTTAGGTTTAGTTTCGGAAAGATTGTTTCGTTGTTTAATGTTTTGAATGTTCTTAATATAAGGAAGAATTTGGCTTCTAGTAGTCTTTTGAATAATTATGGTGATAAACAAGTAACTGAATCTGATAAATTTATTTTGTCTAAACATGGTGTGTTTATTGGTTTTGGCTATTTGTGTAATCAAATGTTCAGGCTTAATATTGTTAATGATATTTGTAAATCAGCCTTTATGTCAACCTTTAAACTAAATGATTTAATCCTATGGCATGATAGACTAGGCCATGTCCACTTTAAGAGGATGCAAGATATGTCTAAGGACGGGTTAATCCTAGCTTTTGACATGGACACTGAAAAGTGTAAGACTTGCATGCTGAACAAAATAACTAAGAAACAATTTCAAAATATAAAACGTGAAACTAAAGTTTCGGAGCTGATCCATAGTGTTTTATGTGATATGCATGCTACTCCTTCACTGAGGAATAAAAAAAATACTTGTTGGAATTAGTAGACATTAAGATCATATTAACTATTAATAAATACGAGCACGCAGCGGAAGACTAGCACGTAAGATCATTCACATAGTCATATAAATTAACATAATAATAATAAAAGAAAAACGTACCTTTTAGCAAATCTTGAATTAATAAATCAAGAACAATATAAGATCAAAGTATGATCTCTCTTTGGATTCGTACACACGTTTGTTAGCGATTCAATTAGAATGCTAGTTCTTTTATAAACAATAAGCAAAACAACTTACTTTAAGTTGATTAATCAAATCGGTTTTCCCACTTGGTTGGGTGTAGCCGATTGACTCAACAATAGAGAAGGGGAATAGAAAAAAAGTTTTGCTTTTAGGGTTTCACCAAAAGATATATATCAAAACAATGAGCCTTGATTTGTTTATATAGACATAAGGAATTTGTTATAAGGAAACAAATTCCCACCTCCTCTTGGTTGAGGTATAACGGCCCCAAACACAAGCCCACAACCCAAACCCTAAGCAAAAACGTTTTCTTTTTTCTATTTATTTAACATTAAGTCCTTTATGTTAACATGTTACATGACTGTTAAAGAATTCGTAAGTAACTAATTATTTAACGACCGTTATCTTATTAATTACACAATTAATAGTAATTAAATTAATTATATTTATTGGAATCCAACGCTGTTCGTATGCGTCTCCAAGGCTCGGAGTCGCATTGCGGGACTTTATATTATTTACGTTATGTACATTCTTTCAGCTATCTCTACTTGAGCATGTAAACATAATATAATATGATTAAATTGGTTAGCGTCTGAGCACACGCCAATGCTCCCGGATAGTCTCGAGTGTAGTTTCCCAATATACATTTAAATGATTATTCATTTACAATCCCTTTGTTTCTCAAATGCCATGCTAAAATAGATATGGATCATAGTCATTCTATTTAAATAATTTTGTTTCTCGCGTTTCATAAATAAATCAAGATTACCAATCTAATCGGGACAAATTCAGATTACCATTGGGTCTTCCCAGACACACATCTGATTAATTAAGCGAGGGGCCCAGTAGCATTATTATTTCAATCCTGTTGAATAAACAAATTCTATCTTGACTAAAAGTGTCTTATATATTTTTGAATACTTATGAATATAGTCTTTATGGCTACCTTGTTACGGGTAGTTTTAGAAGTATATCAAAAAGTACCATCCACATACATAAAACTAACTTGCATCTCAAGTCTAAGGATTTAGTAACGTAAATCATTTACAAGTTTCCTTGATGACGTGATCATAAAGTGAGTGACTTACGTTGGAGGAGATCCGGACATGAAATCTATTGTAATATCGTGTGAGATGGAAAGAACCGTTCTTTATATTCTATGAATATAACCAAACACACTCAATTATGTCTTTAATTCAATTATATTCCTTATATAATTGACCGACATAGACTATTTAGAATAAAAAAAAAAAAAAATCATTTTATTCATGGATTTAAAATAGCAAAAATAGGACCATTATTTTATAATGAAATGAATCATATCAAATTAAACTTCAATTTCATAAAATAAACATGTTTGGACAATGTCCTTTATCCAAAACTAAAATACAGATTACATGAAACTACTTAGCAGGACGAAAAACCATGCTTGTAGCATGTCGTGTAAGCTTTAGGACCGGTAAGGTTTCTAACGGACCAGCCTTGATTTTCATCTGTATGACTTTAACAATATCAATTTTTTCCAGTTTTAATGTAATAACGAACATAAGGTTATTTTCTTCTGAAAGTGTCTGGCGGCCTTTCTGATTCCTTGATTTTGCTATGATAATTGCAGTAGAATTGTCACATTCATCTTTTATCGAATAGTCATTTAAAGGAACTATGCCAAGTTCATCAATAAACTTCCTTATCAAAACAGCTTCTTTTGCAGATTCAGAAGCAACTATATATTCAGCTTCTGTTTCATGTTGTGCAGTAGTACTTTGTTTGGAGCTTTTCCATACAAACTGCGCCCCATTCAAAACGAAGACTCATGCCAGTTTGTGATTTCGTATGCATCTCTATCGGTCTCGAATCCAAACATCACTAACATTTAACTTGGCAGTTCTGCTTCAGGATTACACCATACACTAAAAACATGTCTTTAGTATTTCTTAAATACTTAAGAATATTTTTCACAGCAGTTCAGTTAGCTTCACCATGATTTTGTTGAAATCGGCTTGTGATGTTTTGCGCAAACGCCACATCAGGTCTTGTGCACCTCACAACATACATAATGGATCCTACAACCGAAGCATAAGGAACATTTTGCATACGCTTCATCTCTGCAGATGTTGTAGCACATTGAGATTTATTTAAATGAAGATCAACTTGCACTGGAATGGAACCACGTTTTGAATTTTCCATTCTATATCTCTTAAGTATTTTGTTAAGATAAGCATTTTGAATTAATCTAATCAACCACCTTGATCTATCTCTATAGATTTTTATTCCAAGAATAAACGTCGCTTCTCCTAAATCTTTCATAGAAAAACACTTACCAAGATAGTCCTTAAATTCTTGAAGACATGGTATATGATTTCCCATTAATATTATGTCATCAACTTATAAGATTAGGAAAATAACGTTACTCCCACTAGCCTTTTGATATACACATGGCTCATTCGTATGATGTTGGGTTACTATTTTGTAAGTAACCTAAAAAGATACCTTCGTATGATGTTGGGTTAAACTTTGTAAGGTAGTATTTAGTGTTTAAAATGAATCACTTGTTTCCAAACGCTCTAAAGTAATCTAGAGTAGGTTTCCTACCTTTTAAGAGTTCGTAAGGTGTTTTTCCTAAGATGACTCTAATTAGGATTCGGTTGAGAATGTATGTTGAAGTGTCTACTGTGTTACACCAAAACTTTTGTTCTAAATGAGGTATACGATTGCTTTCATTCATAAAACATTTGTCCTACTTATTTATTGAAGTGTCCTATTCTTCCTTTCAACCACGCCATTTGATTGAGGAGTGCGTGGAGCTGAGAAGTTATGTGTAATTCAATTGGCATTACAAAACTCTCCAAATTGCACCTCATTATCAAATTCCCTACCGTGGTCGGTTCTTATTAACTATATTGTACATCCTAATTGGTTTTGAATTTTCTTACTAAATATTTTGAATTGATCAAAGGCTTTGGTTTTATCCTAAGATAATTGTCCAGTTATACTTTGAGTGTCATCTACTATGAAAACTAAGATGTGGGGTTTCCTTTGTAACTCCGTACGGAGGATGGACCAAAGAGATCCATATTGAAGGAGTTCTAAGCATCTAGTCATTGAGACTATATTCTTCGCCTTATGACTAGCATGAACTTGTTTTCCAATGTCACAACATGGAATTATCATCAATCGTTGCTAGACAAATTTGGTCTTTAGGCTTATTTCTTAATTTCATCTCATATAAGCCTTCTTCTAAGTACCTCTACTATGCCTCTACCATCCTTATGATTTCACTATCATTGTTCAGAGAAAGTTACTCTACACTTATCATTACATATTTGTCCTATACTTAACAAGTTAAATCTTAAGTTATCTACATGTTCTACGTTATCTATTTTGAGAGAGTCATTCGAAATCGTACCTTGCCAATGATGTTACCATGAAGATTGCTACCAAAAATAACATTACCTCTGTTGTATGCCTTGTAGCTTGAGAAGAGCTTTCGGTTACCCATCATGTGTTTGGAGCATCAGCTTATACTTTATCCACTCATGGGGTTTTTTTTTGTTCCAAGTCGAATCCAAGGCATATTATTGTTATAATGGCAACATCCTCAAACATTGGTCACCCCAATATTTAATGGGTCGAAAGTTGTTAATGTTAAACACCTTTGCATTTGATGCAATTGGTTGGGATGTAGGAATGGAGGACACATCTCCCATGGCATGTAACTTTGACGTTGGAAATTGTTCCAAGTTACAAGAAAGCCATGAGGTTGATTTTGTCGACCAATGTTTCTTTTTGGTTGCGGTGTGATGAGGTGTCATTTGTTACACTTTTTTAGGTCGTTTACCCTAAATCTGCATTTTTGCCAAAATTTGGTACTTAATCACTTCCTTTTAGGTATTTTGGCTTTTGGAGAATTACACATAACTTGGGCTTATTTGGAGAAGAAACAGACAAGATTACGGACCTATACCAACATCACTCAAGATAATGTTCTCAGTAGCTAGAGAAGGCGTCACCAATACAACGTGACGCCGTCACAACAAAGACCAAGATAGTGTCACTGGATCTCAAGACGGTTCAGACGTTCATGACCAAACATATTATCTAATTATTCTTCTCATGGACGGCCGTCATGAATTAAAAAAAAAAAAAAAAAAAAAAAAAATAAAAAACAAAAAAAAAAAAATATAAAAATTGCGGGATGCCGTCACAATGATTTTCCTATATATACAAACCCGAATTTAGGGTTTAAAGTGTGTAACTTTAGAATGAAAAGAGGGTACAAACCCTAGTTCGTTTAGAAGCTGTTAGGGATAAATTTAGGGCCTAAAACCCCTATTGTACTCCTCCAACTCATGTTTTAATCAAGTAAGGTTTACTTAATCATTTAATACGCTTATGTGTTGTTTGATTCATCTATGTTCTTGCTTTACTTATAACATGCTTGGCTAAACCTCCTATTGTGTTTATTTATGATTGTATGAAATGTAGAATGTAGATCTTAGTGATGTTACTTCTTGTGATGGATGTGCATGTTAGACCTTAGAAAACTAGCTTTTGTCTGTATCGCTGTTGATATGTCTAGGAAAACATGATTGTGTAGAAAAGGATACTTGGGTAACAGTTTTTCATACTACTTGCCCCCTAATATGGTGATCGATGCACTTTTATATATTTTCTCTTGGGACTTTAGTGTACCCCTAGGGGCATTGTAATAGTTTCATTATACCTTACTGTGCAGTGCTCTACCAGAATACTAAGTGACGGGCGGGTTCAAGTAATCTCGTTCATGACTTAGGAAATAATTACATAGATCATCACAAGTGTGACAAGGCAACAACACTAGGAGAGAAGCAATCTAGGGAGTAATACATGATTAAATAAACACAATCTTTTATTATATTGTTATCACGAGTAGCGTAGATTATTATTTAGTTTAATAGCAAAAACCAAAACCAACCTATCCATTATTTGATTTTTATCCTGATTTACTTGCTTTCCATAAAATACAAAAATACAAAAATAATCTTCCTTCAACCTTTAGAATTATGTTAGACCGTGATCAAGCCTTCCCAACCTATTCCCCGAGTGAACGATAAACAACCCCGAGTCTTGCCTATACTACACTACAACAATTAGGTGCACTGGCTAGGGAGTTGTAAAACTTCTCGTGTAGAAGTCCTACGATAACCGCACATCAAGTTTTGGCGCCGCCGCCTGGGGAATAGTTAGGTTTTGATCATATTTTAACTTAGTTCTACTTGCTTGAATCCTTTCATGTAAGATTTAATTCCCGCACATTAGCTTTCTTGTAGTCTATCTTTTCTTCGTGTTAATTGTTTCGTAACCCATTCTTTTCAACCACAATGGGAGGTGAGAATCCTATCCGTACCTTAGGAGACTACTCCAAACCAAGCCACGAGGGCTATAGGAATACCATCGAGCTCCCCGTAGGGAACAACGTGGTACCTCTTCGACCCGACACCATCCGGTAGGTGCAAAACAAATGCTCATTCCACGGACTTCGGTCCGAGGATCCAAATCAACACCTCAAGGACTTTCTTAAACTTGTGGACTCACTTGACATTGACGGTGAAAATAGGGAAAGAACGCGCATGCATTTATTTCAATTTTCCCTACGCGATCAAGCTAGCAATTGGCTTGAAATCCTTCCAGCAAGATCCATCTCCACATGGGAGGATCTTACTACCCGATTCCTTGCTCAATTCTTTCCACCAGGAAGGACTGCAAAACTTCGCAACGATATCCTGATGTTCCAACAACATCATGGAGAATCTTTATCCGAAGCATGGACTCGTTTCAAGGACTTACTCCAAAAAGTCCCTCATCATAGCATCGATCTTTGGCTCCAAGTCCAAATTTTTATGACCATGTTAATCCCATCACAAGACGAACCATTGACCAATCGGCCGGTGGTAAGCTTCGTGACCTCAACCCCGAAGAATCTTGGGCAATATTAGAGGACCTCGCCCTCTATGACAACGAAAGTTGGAACGACCCAAGGGAGTTCGTTAAGCCGGTCAAGGCAATCGCATTGCCTCAAGATGCCCCGAGTACATCCGACCGCCGTCTAATCGACCTTGAAAATTAAGTTCAACGCTTGATGGAAGCTCATCTTGCTCCGACACAACCTACCCAAGTGAACAAAGTCTCTTCTCCATGTAAAATATGCAGTGGTCCTCACGACACACAATATTGCATGAAAAATCCCGAGCAAGCTTCTGTTGACTACACGTCCTCGCGTATAAATAAAGTGGGAGGAAAGAGGTTCACTCCAAACCAGGGACCAAGAAATTTCAATGAGGCCACTAACACCTGGAAGGAGAAACCAAACTTCAATTGGGCACATACCCAAACCTTCACTAGCCCACAAGGCGGATCTGTCTCCATCCATTCCTCTAGTTATCAAATGAAGCTTGAGAAGGCGTTGCTTGATTTCGACTCCAACCATGAGAAGAGGTTATCTCACCTAAAAACCTATCTCGAACAACAACAGGACGATATGATTGGAAAGATTAACCTCCTCTGGAAAATGGTTTTTGAAAAACTCAATAATGTGTCTACCATCGAAAATGCAGGAAATTCTATGGCTCCCAAAAGCATTGCTGCAATCAGCCATGATGAAAGGGAGGAACTCAGAAGAAAAGGAATTAAAAGCCCATTAAAATTAATCTCCCCAAAATATCTCTCTCCCACATCCATAAAAGAACTAAACAAAAATCCAACATCTCCAAAACGCGTTCATTTCGTCAATTCAATCGTTATCCTAAGCACGAACAGTGATACGGAAGAGGAAGACATCTCCACAACCAATGCATGCGATCTCAACCTCGGTAGTATGGTAAAAGGAAAAGAAGAAGTAAAGGAGCAAGGCATAGATGAGAGCGAAATGGAGACTGACATGGAAGTGGAAGAAGTAATTGAAGAAGAAGAAAGTGAATTCGAGACTGATGAGGAAGTTGAAGAAATACTCGAGGAGGAGAAAGATGATAAAGATGGTGAAAACTTTAACTCGTTCCCAACTATGGAGGAATTAACACATCATGAGTGGCTATTGAAGAATCCTTGACCTCCGTGGGTAAAAGCAAAGATAAGAGCCGGAAGCCCAAACAACATCAAAATTTCCTGCATGATCGGTCACTTCTTTAAGAGACACGCTTACATAGACTTTGAATCACCAATCAATATCATGTCTAGGCGACAATATAATCAGATCATGACTTTTGGGTTTACATCAAGACAGAAACCTTCAAACCCCAATAAAACTAGCAACTTTGTGGGAAGAATAAGAGGCCTAATGATTTTCATAGGAAGCATCGCCTATGAATGCGACTTTATGATATTAGAAGATACCACTAGCATTATCGATCACCACCTTAGAGAAATGGTTTTTGGAAGGCCCTTCATTGAGGAAACCGGCCTTATCTATAATAAAGAAGAAGGATCGGTCATGTTCAAACAAGATAATGAGAAATCACATTCAAAATGCCTCACACCATAAAGGAATTCGAACAAACAAGACTTATGGGTTTAAGCACCGACTATATACCCCCGTCCGCCTATGAAGAAAACTTTGGACACGAAAGGACGCACTACTATCAAAGTTTACTTATCGAAGATGAATACAAACAAGACAGAGGTGATAGGAGGGGAATTAGGCATTTAATGAGGTTTGAAAGAGAAATGATGAATACAAAGGAGAAGTCACGTAAGGACGTGTGGCTTCGAGTCTAGCTACAAGACTCGTTAATAAAGAAAAGCGCTTCTTGAATTTACTTTTCCCACAAATTAGGAGTGTCATGTGTGTTTTAATTCTTTTCCATTTGTTACGTTTGAATTATCTTGTAATCATGCTTTGTATTGTCTTTAACCTCTGGTATGTGCTAAATTACACATACCTTTATCCATTAAAAACGGACTTAAATGACCAAAAACAAACAAAAACTGCCAAATATATGTTTGTTTTGCATTTGTATTGTGCAGGAAACAGATATCCAGAAAAGGACGAAAAACAAAGCCAAAAACGACAAAACTGGGCACTGAATGGAATAGTGTGAAAAGACAAAGCCAAATCGAAGCGGTCAAAGCCGAGAAAGTCAAAGTCGGGTCAACTCCGAAAAGTCAGAACCAAAGACGAGTCCGGTTCGAGAAGACCAACCCTACCCATTTAAATGGGCCGGGTCAGCCAAAATAAATAAGCCTAAAAGCTTATTTATGTTAAAGACCATTTACAAAAAAAAATCAAGTCCAAGTCAAAAAGCCCAACAAAAAAATAAAAAGCCCAACTTCCTTATGCACTTAACAAGCTCAAACTGGCACCCTTTTTATAACTCCACCGTTAGTCACAGGGACTAACTTTGTTATTCCTAGGGACGAGTTTTGCAACACCAAATAACAAACTCAGGGGGCAAACTTGCCAAGTCTCTAAACTTCAAACAATAACAGTGCTTTAACCCCCTTTTCCCGCCCTGTGTCATCTTCCCCATAACAACTCCTTTTAACCCCACTTTTTACCCAATTAACCAGGGTGTTTTAACATCCCTCCCCCTCCACTATCAACCATAATCACGTGTGGCATGACACCTTGGCAATCCCACTTGATTTCATGGGATTCGGCACACATTCAAAGGTTGAGATGGCTTGAAAACTAGCACAACTTGATCAAAAGGCTGAGATTGATTGAAATTGCTTCTCACACTCAAAACAAGCACAACCCAGCTGGTTTGTCTCACAAAGAAAGCACAAAGAGAAGGATTGAAGACCTAATTTTTTCTAGTATAAATAGATGCACTTGTAAGCCAATAGGGCATATTATCAATCTCTTTTATTTTTTTTGTAATCTTTCTTTCTTTTTATTGTTAAGTAATTTTCAGCTTAAGTTATCCAGAAAGGTGTAATTGTTCTCAAGTTTAATGAAAGTTCAATGTTTTTTACAAACTTCGTTTTCAAGTCTATGTTTTAAAATTGTCAATAAGCTTCCATAAGCTCCTAATAAGTTAATATAAGCTATAATACCTTCATTTTACTCATTGAATGCTGCTGAGTGAAAAGGGAAAGAATGGTTTAGAGTTGAGGGCAACCATAGGTATTCATAAGAAATAAGCTTGAAATAAAGCTTATTGGGCTTAAGCTAAGCTTAGGCCTTTGATAAGCTCTAAAAAGAGCTCACCAGTCTCTGTTAAGCTGAGGCTTAAAGGTATACTTCACTGTCATTTTCATTTACTTTCTTAGTATAGCTTAAAATCTCAAAATCAAACAAAAATAAAAATCAAAAATAGGTCCATTGGTGCATCAGCTTATCACTGTTAGCTTATTTGCTTATTAGTTAAAATTTCATGTTAGTTAATCTTAGTTAATGCTTAGATTTAGTTGTTTGCCTTAATCTGCTCTTTTATCTGTCTAAAAGCTCAAATTCTGCATATTAAGGGGTGTTTGGGTTAAGTATGAAAATGGGTCAAAAATTGTTTTGGTAATGGGTCAGGGTTTCAAACTTATTTGTCATTCATATTTTAGCTATTTCAAGTAGGTTTTAAAAGTGTTTTAGTTTAAAAATCTGTTTTTGAAGTTTTTTAGAGATAAGGTCAAATATGTGCAAAATTCTGTTAAGCTTAAAAGCTTATTGATAAGCTTTTGTTAAAAAGTTCTTTGGTGTCACATTTAGTCTGTTTTTAAGTCATTTAATTGTTGGTAAAAAGACTTGTGCAAAAGTCTTTTGCAAAACTCATTTTTACACATTTTTTGTCTAAGTGTTAAAATAACCAAAAATCAAGCTTTTTCAAACCTAATTTCTAGCTTATTCTGATTTTCAAAATGTTTTTTGAAAAATGTTATAGGACCCTAAGGTCCTATACTTGAGCTTAATGGTGGTTAAAACCCCATAAGGTTCTGTTTTGAAGCTTATTTGACAGCTTATTGAAAGCTGTCAATATTAGTCTATTTTTTTTGATAAAGTGCCCTGGTGCTAAGGGGCCATTTTCAAGCCCTCTTATCTAGCTTATTAGTCAACCTTAGTCCTAGATTTTAGCTTATCTTAGAAGCCAATAAGCTCTTTGTTAAGTCCCCTGAGTCTCAGACTTTAAAAAGCCCTTTTGACAGCTTATTTTTAAGCTCAAAGTAGCCTTTTAACTGTTCTTGCCTAGCTTAGTGTAGAAACTGCTTATATTCTTTCTAGCTTATTAGGATGCTTATTAGTAGTTGAATTCAGTCTTTTTCTTGCTTATTAAGTGTATTAGTTGCCTAGATAGCTTATTGCCCTTTTCTTGTGCTTATTGAGGATTTTTAAGCCCATATCCACACCAACAGTACTAACTTTTTAG
>BQNB010157843.1:0-13107 GCA_026074375.1 Tanacetum coccineum
ATGAGAGCCGATGTGCTCTTTATATACTCACCAAACCCTAATGGGCTTTGTCCCATTAATTAGGTTAGTACCTGAGAGGCCCCACCGTTATTTAGTAACTAGTGGGCCTACCTCATGGGCTTAAATCCTCGTCGTGATAGCCCATATGTCATGGGCTTCTCCATAGGCAGTACCATTCGGGCCTTGGAAACCCGTATTGATGTCGCTATGGCCCTTTCACCATGGGCCTGGGTATAAGTACTATTCGCGGGTAGGGTTCATGACCCGAGGTTGGACTATACGTCATCATATATTGGCCATAAAATTTTTGTCATTCCATTTGTTCCACATTTCGGGCAAGTTCTGCCACTTGCTCTTTTATAGTTTCCCACTCAGACATAGAAAATAAAGAATTAAACAATATAAGAGGGTAAAAGAGATAGAACTAAATACTTAAGAGGATAAAGAAGATTTTTTAAAATTTATTTTTTTAATGTTTTTTTATTTTTATATATAAAAAACTAAGGCACTAACTCGACTCAACTAGTAAAAATCGTACACCAACTCCCCGGCAGCGGCGCAATTTTAATGACTGTCGTTTTTACACACCAAAAATTATTTATAAAATTAGAAGACTATACAAACATAAATACAAAAGTATACTGACAAGTATTGATCTCTCGAGTATCGTTTCAGAGGAGCAGTTAATTTGAAATACGTAGATTAAGTTTTGTTTGATGCTTAGTTATCGCAAAGGTTTGTTTTTAGATTTTAAGACAAGTATTTAAATAAAAGCTAGAAGAGGAACTCTATCAATAAATCTAAGAAAAAAATAATATTCTATAAATAAGCTACGGGAACAATAAAAGGAAAAGATCTAAAAGCATAATGTACGGGAATATGTTTGCCTAGAAACGGTGATTAAAATATCATGATTAATAAAGTAGTTATTTTGGTGATCTAAAACTCGTATAAGCGTTAATCTCTTAATACCTTCGTATGTCAGCTTTAACCCTTATACGCGCACAATAATTCAACTAGTTGATAATCTAGGTTAATATATTGACTACTAGAGAATTTCTATTCGTTCCAATGGATTTTGCCCGTCAAATAGAATACAAACAATATAAGTAAACCGAAGGTTTCCTTTTATCAGCTACTAGGTTAAATTAAGGTTTTTGTGGTAAGGGTTAGCCTTTTCGATTTGATGTGTGTCTTACTCACCTTACCTTGAGTTAGGTTTCCCTTTAAAAAATAAGGTGCCAAAACCGATTAGGCAGACCGTCCTCAAAATACAATTCGTTATCAAAAACGGCTAACCAAACCTCTAATCAATAAACTAACCTAAACTAACAACTAATATTACCCTCAACAACTTCCCCAAATTAATCACAACATCCTAACCACCAATTTCTAAACAAACATATATAAAATCTACTCATGCATACTAAAAATAAAACTAATAACTATAATAAGCATAATAAATTTAAACATGCCAATACAATAAATAATAAGTAAAAGCTAAACTAATATAGTTAAGAAGAGAGTAAGAAGGTAGAACTCGTAGTTAGCTCGGTTTGACCCAAAGATAATGACGGCTCCATCAATGATAATCTACCACTAGTATTTAAAAATCTAAAGTAATCTTTAAAACTAATTTATATATAAAACATTTAAGCAATATATAAACTAAAATTTAACAAAAAGGATTAAAATTGACCACTGTTGCATCCATAAAATAGAGTATTAAAGATGGTGTTGAAAAACATTAATTCAAAACACTTTTTAACCACTTTAATTGGCTTAAAACAATGAGAGTAAAAAACAATTGATTCTAAACAAAGAAACCCAATTTTCATACGTGAAAAAAGCAAGACAAAGATCGTGATATTAAAAAAATAAAGATAGCGTAATAAATTATTAAAAAAATCTTATATAAGATTTGATTAGAGAGGTAAAGATAAAGATTAAACGGTTAAAAAGTGATTAACTAAAACATTAATATAAATCTTTGAAATTGATAAAAACATAACCATAAACTAATAATGATTAAAACTATATTTTAAACAAAGGTTTATCACAAAGTTAAAAAATTAAAACTATTTTTAACTAATCTAAACTAAAAAGAAATAAAAAAGAATAAAGAACAAAAATAAGACAAGTTACGGCGTATGATTCTCCTTGTTGCTGTCTGTCTCTAGGTTTTTATATCACAAAACAAAAGTATGGAAAATATTGGCTTGGGCTTTTTTTTCCTTACGGGCTTGTTATTTTTTTTCTTTTGTTAAGAAACTACAGGTCTTGGGCTCGGTCTAGGCCTTTTTCTTCGTGCTTTTCGGGGTCTTCGATAATCTTTGATAAATGCTTCGCACTTTTTCTCAAATGACCGCGTTCCGTACCTACAATAATAAATAACAAATAATTTGAAAGAATGTACACGTAAATAATATATGTCCGGAATGCGACTCGGGCCTTTGGAGAAGCACACGATAACGTTTAGATTCAATAAATATAATTAATTAATTTATATTAATGAATTTGTATTAACTGTGTAAATAATAAGATAACAATCGTTAATTAATTAGTTACTTAACGGAATCTATTTAACGCTCGTTAAATGTTAACATAAAGGACTTAATGTTAAATAATGAGAAAAAGGAAAGTTTTGGCTCGGGTTGTGGGCTTGTGTTTGGGGGTTATATTAACAGAGGACGGTGAGAATTTGTTTTCTTATAACAAATTCCCTATGCCTATATAAACAAATCAAGGCTCATTGTTTTGATATCTTCTTTTGTGTGAAACCCTAAAAGCAAAACTTCTTTTCTCTTCCCCTTCTCTCTTGTTGAGTCGATTGGCTACACCCAACCTAGTGGGAAAACCGATTTGATTAATCAACTTAAAGTAAGTTGTTTTGCTTATTGTTTATATAAAAGGAACTAGCATTCTAATTGATCGCTAACAAAACGTGGTGTACGATCAATAGTTAGATCATATATGTTCTTATATTGTTCTTGATTTATTAATCAAAGATTTGCTAAAAGTTACGCTTTTTCTTTTATATTATTGTTATGTTAATTTTTTTGACCTATGTAAATGATCTTACAGTGCTTGTCTTTTCCGCCTGCGTGCTCGTATTTTTTTATAGTTAATATGGTCTTAATGTCTTTACTATTTCCAACGTGGCGCTCCAAGACGCCAGTCATTTAAGACAATCTTTTTCATTACATAATTGTTATAAAGAATGTTATAAAAAATTACGAGGTTTTGATGTTTTCTTAATTTTTTTTATTTGATGATCTTGTGTTCATAAATCCTGATTATTAGGTTAATAAATTAATTAAGACAAAACCCTAGATGTATGTAATTTTGATTTGATGGATATGTAGTTTAATTAGTTAATAAAACGGTATGTATTTAATTGTTAAAATGATTTCTCGCTTTATTCAAACGTTTAATTTGTTGGAGATCCATGGTGAATCTTGCAAAAGTTTACCTGGGATGATGATTTGTTGCTATTTGATATATGTATGTATCGATAATTGTTAAGTGTTTAAACATGCATTAATTGTGATAAAACACAGGATCTTGATGTGTTATTAGATGAATTTTTTTGTTTTTGTAGTGTTTCTTGACAGAGGTAGTAAAAAAATTCATAATACTATTCATCCGATATCAAAAAAGAAAATTTATGTTTTTGTGGGTGGTCAACGACTCGTAGATCTACAACTTTGTAGTTTTGAGCTAAGGCTCGAGAAGACTCTAGCTACACTTTGACGTGACCTGAAGTTGAAATTTAAATTGTTTTGACAGTTTTATGCTATGTGTTTTTTAAGTTAATTTAAATCATCATGGATTTTTGAAGATTATCATACAATTGGTTATGGCATGTGATGTGATTATGTGTTAATTGGATATAGGATTTAGTTGTTTATGTTTATTTGTTTGCTTTTGAATAACTTGTTAGAACTTCTAATTCAAAGCAAAGGGTTTTTGAAAAACAAATATAAATCATGAACTATTGATTAGAGAATTTGATTTATTATGGGATTATATAATGCAAAAATGTCAAAAGTGGTATTCGCTTACATTCAGATATAAAATCTACCATGATTAGACTAGGTAATTAAAGTTATAATGTGTTTTTATAAAATTATTGTTTTTCTAAAAAATTCATGATACAAAGATGTTGATGTTCTTTGTACATGGTTTTCGACAAAGTCAAAAAATCTATACCCTTTAAAACCAAGTCTTTTGCTATCCACTAGAAAAAAACACTTGCATTACTCTTCCATGATTCTGTGAGACCTATTCATAGTTTTGTTACCCAGGTGGATATAATACACTTATTAGTGAGTCGTTAAGTTGCTATATAAGACAGTTTTTGTTGGACCGACTTAATCAAGTTTAAGTTAGGTGAGACCTTAACGCGTGCTCATGATGGGTTAAACATGCTCTCTTTTTCCTGTTTGGAATGTTCACATGTTGATGTACATAAAGTAGAGTCCCATAACTGTAGGAGTTGTATTGGATTGCGTGTGTGGTTGTAATTATTAATCGTGTTTTTTTTTTTTTTTTTTTTTTTTTTTTTTTAAACAAAAAAAAAAAAAAAAAAAAAAAAAAAAAAATACAAAAAAATAAAAAATATAAGAAAAAAGAAAAAAAAAAAAAAAAAAATAAAAAAAAACAAAAAAAAAAAAAAAAAAAATAAAAAAAAAAAATAAAAAAAAAAAAAAAAAAAAAAAAAAAAAAAAAAAAAAAAAAAAAAAAAAAATACCTTTTTGAATACTCATCATCCTAGCTGATCAAATATGCGGTGGTGGTTGTGTCAAAGTGGATTAGCTTTATCGAGGAAATTAATTGTTTATTTCATAAGCATGGGTATTTAATTTTCTTTAAAGAAAGTATTATCGAAAATACTAATGTGAACTTTGTTTATTTGTAGATGGCACTCAACAATGCCCAAACCAAAACAAACAGTTCGGCTTTTAGGTCAATGCTTGAGAAGCATAAACTTACTGGCAAATTTTAATGAGTGGTTTGGTGCGCTCAAACTTTGTTGTGGTACGAAAAATTACAGGATGTTTTGAAACACTTTTCACCCCCTGCACCTGCCGCGCAAGTGCTGAGAACAAGCTCTTGCTGACTGGTGGAATGCTCTTTTTGATCTGTTCACAATGAAGTTGCTTGGTTGATTCTTGAGAACTATGTCTCCAAAAAACTCTATCAGCATATTTTGAAAACAATTCTTAAGAGATGATTTATTGAGCTCCAAAAGATGTATGGAAAACCTCCGGGTGTTGAACTCCAAGAGTTGGTAAACATGTTCCATTCATGTAAGCAGGCTGAAGGACAATCCGTTAGCGATCATGTTCTATTGATGAAAAGCTATCTGGATTAATTGGCTACACTCAACTATGCTTTTCCTGATAAAGTGTCTATCAATTTTATCTTGAATTCACTTTCAAGTAAATTTCAAGCCTTTGTGCAAAATTACAATATGCAAACTATGCTTTTCCTGATAAAGTGTCTATCAGTCTATCAGTTATATCTAGTAAGATGACAAGAAAACCTTTTTCACATAAAACTGAGAAAGTTAAAGATGTACTTGGATTGATTCATACTGATGTTTGTGGTCCACTTAGACATCTGTCAAAGAAAGGTGCTAGTTACTTCATTACCTTTACTAATGATTATAGTCGTTATGGTTATGTTTATTTACTTAAGCATAAACATGAAGTCTTTGAAGCATTTAAGGTATTCAAGAATAAAGTTGAAAATCAACTCAGAAAGACTATTAAGGCCATACGATCAGATCGTGGTGGTGAATATATTAGTCAAGAATTTAAAGACTATCTAAAGGCTTGTGGAATTGTTCAACAACTTACACTCCTTACACGCCACAACATAATGGTGTGTCTGAGAGGCGTAATCATACCTTGTTAAGTATGGTTCGATTAATGATGAGTCTTACAACTTTGCCGTTATCCTTTTAGGATTATGCTCTAGAGTCTGCTGCACGCATTATCAATATGGTTCCTACCAAGAAGGTAGACAAGACTCCATATGAACTATGGCATGGAAAAGTTCCTAACTTGTCTTACTTAAAGGTCTGGGGATGTGAGGCACATGTCAGATTCTCGTTTGGTTAATAAGGGTTTTACCCAATGTTTTACGGATTTCAGATTATCAGTTTCAATGAATAATATGATTTATTTTAATGCTATTACTGTTAATGGTATTTATGAAATTGATATGCGTGATTCTACTTTACATCGTTAATTCAATGTATATCTATTCGCATAAGAGAAACCAAACCTAATTAGGCTTCTTCTATACTTTGGCATTGTCGTCTGCACCTATAAACAAGAAACGTTATGAAAAGTGCAACATGATAGACTTTAAAACCTTACGGATAATGAACCGTTTGATTTCAATGTGTATCCTTGGTAAGATGACAAGAAACCTTTTTCACATAAACTGAGAAAGTTAAAGATGTACTTGGATTAATTCATACTGATGTTTGTGGTCCACTTAGACATGTGTCAAAGAAAGGTGCTAGTTACTTCATTACCTTTACTGATGATTATAGTCGTTATGGTTATGTTTATTTACTTAAGCATAAACATGAAGTCTTTGAAATTTAAGGTATTTAAGAATGAAGTAGAAAATCAACTCGGAAAGAATATTAGGGCCATCGATCAAGATTCG
Organism: Tanacetum coccineum; assembly: GCA_026074375.1. Taxonomy (NCBI): domain Eukaryota; kingdom Viridiplantae; phylum Streptophyta; class Magnoliopsida; order Asterales; family Asteraceae; genus Tanacetum; species Tanacetum coccineum. The sequence goes on from BQNB010157843.1 coordinate 6,688, forward strand.
TGGTGGTGAATATATTAGTCAAGAATTTTAAAACTATCTAAAGGCTTATGGAATTGTTACAACCTTTACACTCTCTTACACCCACAACATAATGGTGTGTCTCAGAGGGCGTAATCAGTCCCTTGTTAAATATGGTTCGATCAATGATGAGTCTTACAACTTTGCCGTTATCCTTTTGGGATTATGCTCTAGAGTCTGCTGCACGCATTCTCAATATGGTTCCAACCAAGAAGGTAGGACAAGGACTCCATTGAACTCTGGCATAGAAAAGTTTGCCTAACCGTGTCTTACATAAAGGTCTGGGTATGTGAGGCAATGTCGAACGTCACACGCCTGATAAACATAACACAGATTCTATTAAGTGGATCCTTCGTAGGATACCCACATAAGGAAACTTATGGGGTTACTATTTTACTACCCACCTGGAAAACATATTCAAACAAGAGGAGTGGCGAGAAAACGTCGATTAGATGATGAAGAATATTTTACCTTTTGAAAACACTAGCGAACATTCTATTGAAGAGAAAGTCTGCCCTGCTTGTCTCTTAAGAAGAGGATTGTTTGTTCCCGGGTCGTAGATCTGTAAGGAACATAAGCTCCTAATCGATTGTTGTCTAAATGTAGAGATCGATCCAGATCGACTCGGTCCTTCAATATTGAAAGTTGAAGAGCACAGTTTAGGGGATCTTAATGAATCTGCTAATTATAAAGCAGCTTTATCGGACCCTGAATTCGAAAAGTGGCTTGTTGCTATGAACGAGGAAATGCAATCCATGAATGATAATAAAGTCTGGAAACTTGTAGTGCTTCCACCAAATGCAAAAGTTGTTAAAAGTAAGTGGACATCGAAAAGAGAAGGGACAGTTGGGATCTGTCCACAAGATAATCAATTTTGAAATTTGATTGATCTTTAACTAAAACAGTTAGACTGTGAAGTTATAATGAGTTTCCTCAAAGAGAAGAAAAACCCAAGTGGTAATGTTCTAGGTATCAAACTCATATGGACAATGTTGTATACATATTTAATGCATGTATTAAGATAGGATTTTAATCATACTCAAGCAATTGATTGTGATTAAATATTCTTTCTATGCACATTAAGTATATAAAGATGGTTGATTGTCATACTAGAGTTCATATAGATGAAATATGGCAATAGAATTTAAACTCTTCCTTGAATGATTACTATTGCGAGGACGGTTAGTAATCAAAGGAGTTTATGAATTTATAAAATCTTTATGAAGTGTACAAATGGCAAGAATCCAAGTATGGATTATTGTAAGCATCTAGGAGGATAATCTTAAGTTTATTATTAAATCATTTACTTGATTTGAATTTAATTATAATTAAGATAACTCCTGAGTATTTCTAAAAGCTAGTGGGAGTATTATGTTCAGGTTTCCTTCACCTGAAAGATTTAAGAAATTGAATGTACAACCTTGAAATAATATGTTTATTGCTATGAACATATGCGGTATATAAATCTAACACAATTTGACATACCATTTAGAAAGTCTCAATGGATGCATATCTTTTGATAAGATGGAACATGAATGAAATCTTGAGTTGGACTAAAGGATTCATTATGTACATCATATTGTGTAGGAAAGTAGTTGTATCATGCAGAATGCAAGATGATTTGACAACATTGGTATTTAATCAAAAGTTATTAGATAATCATTGAATTGAATATATTAATAAAATATGTTTGGTTATGGAAATCTTCTTAGATTATGGATTTGTCCATAGTAATGAAAATCTAAGGATATATATTGCAACAATTTATTGTGCAATTAGAATAACCAATGAACTTGTAGTTCATGAGGTGCCAAACATTATTAAGAGAATATTCATTGTTTACGGATTTTAAAAGCATGGGGTTGTTTTGTGTACACGGATGCTAAATCAAATTGAGATGACACTCAATACTAGTCATGGTATGATTTCATTTTTGATGATGACCATGTGAACTAGTTGTGCTCAACTGAGAGCATAGTTGCATTATACATTAAAGAATAAGAATGCTTTACACTTTTGGAAGCTGTGAAAGATGATTGTTGTCAATAGTTGATGTCACACACCTTATAAGATATAGTGTGTCAAGATATTGGATATATACGAACAAACATTCATCATAGATATTCAAGAACTTCACTTATTGAATTCTTGAAATAAGTATTCTCAAAATTCCGAAAGATCAAAACTAGTTAATGAAATCTATGCCTTGTCAACAAGTACGATAGTCGTATCTTGAGGCATGATTCGTCAACTAGAATTATCATGCATTTGATCTATTTAGTATTTGGATAAAGGATATTGTTAAACAATGTTATTTTATGAATTGAAGTATTTGATATGATTCGTTTTCATTATAATTATTGGTCCTATTTTTGCATGTTTAATCCATGAATAAAATGTTATTCTAAATAGTCTATGTCGATCAATTATATGGGAATATAATTGAATTAAGACATATTTGAGTGTTTGGTTATATTCGTAGAATATTTAAAGAACGGTTCTCCATCTCACACGATATTCAATAGATTTGCATGTCGGACTTCTCCAACGCAAGTCACTCACTTTATGGATCGTCGTCATCAAGTGAAACTTGTAAATGATTTACGTTACTAAATCCTTAGACTTGAGATGCAAGTTAGTTTTATGTATGTGGATGGTACTTTTTGATATACTTCTAAAACTACCCGTAACAAGGTAGCCATAAAGACTATATTCATAAGTATTCAGAAATATATGATAAGATACTTGTAGTCAAGATAGAATTTGTTCATTCAACTGGATTGAAATAATAATGCTACTGGGCCCCTCGCTTAATTAATCAGATGTGTGTCTGGCCAGACCCAATGGTAATCTGGATTTGTCCCGATTAGATTGGTAATCTTGATTTAATTATGAAACACGAGAAACAGAATCGTTTAAATAGAATGACTACGATCCATATCTATTTTAACATGGCATTTGAGAAACAAAGGGATTGTAAATGAATAATCATTTAAATGTATTTTGGGAAACTACACTCGAGAGTATCCGGGAGCATTGGCGTGTTGCTAGACGCTAACCAATGTTATTATATTATATTATGTTACATGTCCAAGTGGGAGCTGAAAGAATGTACACGTAAATAATATATGTTCGGAATGCGACTCGGGCCTTTGGAGACGCACACGATAGCGTTTGGATTCAATAAATATAATTAATTAATTTATATTAATTGTGTAAATAATAAGATAACGGTCGTTAATTAATTAGTTACTTAACGGAATTTATTTAACGCTCATTAAATGTTAACATAAAGGACTTAATGTTAAATAATGAGAAAAAGGAAAGTTTTGGCTTGGGTTGTGGGCTTGTGTTTGGGGCCGGTTATACCTCAACAAAAGGAGGTGGGAATTTGTTTCCTTATAACAAATTCCCTATCCCAATATAAACAAATCAAGGCTCATTGTTTTGATATCTTCTTTTATGTGAAACCCTAAAAGCAAAACTTCTTTTCTCTTCCCCTTCTCTCTTGTTGAGTCGATTGGCTACACCCAACCAAGTGGGAAAACCAATTTGATTAATCAACTTAAAGTAAGTTGTTTTGCTTATTGTTTATATAAAAGAACTAGCATTCTAATTGAATCGCTAACAAACGTGTGTACGAATCCAAAGAGAGATCATACTTTGATATTATATTGTTCTTTATTTATTAATTCAAGATTTGCTAAAAGGTACACTTTTCTTTCATTATTATTATTATGTTAATTTATATGACTATGTGAATGATCTTACGTGCTAGTCTTCCGTTGCGTGCTCGTATTTATTAATTGTTAATATGGTCTTAGTGTTTACTAATTCCAACATAATTCACATTTTTGCTATTTATTATGCCGTAAATGGGAGTATTTTAGTCTTAAATATATGTATAAATTTTCGAATATTACCCACACAAACGACACTTAACATAATCGATATACTAATTTTCTGTAGGAGGTGTAGGAGATGATTTTGCATCAGAAGATATTGTTAAAGCATAAGAAAGGAAAGTATGTTTGAGGTATGCAACATTTTTGTGACTAATTGCCACAGTTAAATTAATGGAAGAGTTCTCACATTGAAATCCTCTTCATTTTGCCAATGTTTAATTCTATGCTTTATATATTATTTAGGTTGTAACATCTTATTTTGGAGGCTAATTGTGTGCTTTTCCTTTTATTATAAGTATCTTCAAGGTTGTAATTGTTGAGTGTTATCCAAGTTTTTAATATTTTTACTTCCCAATTTATCATAATTCTTAATGTTATAGCACACTGAATCTTTTGAAGTATTAGAGCGTTTTCGATTCCGTTTAAGCCGTTAAAACTTTAGCGAAGATGGTAGTAACACTTTAGTATTAATTAGGAGCATTAGTAGCGTTGTAAAAGCAATATTTCGAAAACGTTAAGAGTTTCTATAAATAGGAAGTCTTTAAATAAATACCTTAGCGGTTTAAAAATAGAAGTTAGGCGTATAGGTCTTACTTAGTGCGATTCATTATAGGATGGAATTAAGATATATTAGATGGCGTTTGTAACATTCTAGAATTCTAAACTTTCCTAAAATAATAACTTTTGAAAAATAGAAACTTTCTGAAAATAGTAAGTCTTCATCGAAATGTCGTAATTAAACTAAAAATATATTTTCTTCCTAAAGTCTTGTTTTTACTAACGAAACTAAGACACAAACACACATGGTATCCATGAGTTCTAAATGATCATTTTTCGTTCATTTATATAAATACATTTCCTAAGGTGCGTCCTTTGCTTAGGTCGCCGTTAGGACGTCTTGATTTTCGTGCTTCATCCATTGATTTAATCTTTGCTCATCATTGCTTAAGGTGAGTTTATAACCCCGCATTTTTATCGTTTTACTTACGTTTTATAACTCCGAGGTGAGAACATTGTTTGCTTTTAAAATTGGACACAAGTACTTTACATTATCTTTCATGTTTAGGTGTTGCCTAAGTAGCGTACAAACCACTATTGCCTAAATTTTCATGAACCGTTAAATTCTTTACTGGCCGTACTGTTTAAGTGAGCGCGAGTGTTATAAATAGATCTAGTAGGGCTAATAACCCCTATTTAGCTTTGGTAATTCTTACTTGACTGACAAACTGGTTAAAATGGATGTATATCATGTGAGACTGTAGGGTGGTGTTTGGTTGGACACCTTTTAGGGAAAGCTTCTCTTGGCATGAATATATGTTACATGCAGATTGAACTATTTGGAAACTAAAAAGGGACTTTTATGCATTTTTGAGTCCGTTTGATGGCGTATTTGCGCAAAACGAGGTGCGAGTTCAATATGTAAGTATTGTTTTAAAACACGCACTTCAATGATGAAACACCCCCATTTTTACAATATAGCAGCGGAAGCTAATCTGGGGTATTACTTTATGGATACAACAATCATAATCATAGAAAACGACTCAAAAGAGACGTTTTTGGAAAAATTTAGTTATCATTCATTATAATCAGAGTTTTTAAAAAAATGCAGGTCCCAAAATCTAAAATATTATGTTTGAATGATAACAGTTCAGCCATCTTCGAATCCATGCCACTCCGTACCGCAACTTGCTCTATTACCTGAGATAAGCATGCTAAAAAAGGTCAACACAAAGGTTGAGTGAAATTCATAGGTTTGAAATGTAATAATTGAATACAAGTTATCAGAATGGAAATATTGGCATTATCATGGAGATCAGTATTATTATGAAAATAATTGAATGCATAATGGTTATAATTGCAATGAATACAATTATTATGGGAAAATCAGGGTAACATTATTATTGTACCTAAGCTCATGACATCAATACATTAACAGGGAAGATCACCGTAGTGATATTGGTTAGGGACAGATATCCCCATGGAAAAGGTAACTTGCCAAAGTCACCTATTAGGACAAATATTATGCGTTTATCTACCCGACGAATGGGTATACCAACGGGAGCCGTCACCCCCAATAGATATATTCACAATATTCGCGTTCACTCGCAATACAAGTAATTAATGATTCATGATATGGAAATAATGGCAATAATATATCTGGATAGCATACATTTAGAAAACACTTGCATTCATGGTTTATATCAGGTATCTCAGGTTTATAAAGTATTCAAAAGATTGAAATATAGGGTTATGAATTCATTAAGCCTTTGAAAAGTAATCACATTGTTATAAGATAAATGAGTATGTAAAAGAGTTTGTAACAAGCATGTATCCCCCTCGCGGGTTTATAAAACATTCAAAAGATTGAAAAGCGAGGCTATGAACTCACTTGGTAGGTAGATGTAATAAATATTGAAAACCTAAATTTGCAATTAAAGTATCAACATCTTCAAGAAAGTTTTGATAATAAAAACTCACAAGCATCACAGGAAGCTCC
>BQNB010157844.1:0-15103 GCA_026074375.1 Tanacetum coccineum
TCCTTGTTCACTATAGACTTGATACCGTTGGGACATGGAAGTTTTGATGTGATTGTGGGGATGGACTAGTTGTCCAAGAATAAGGCTATTATAGTGTGTCATGAGAAAGTAATAGAGATACCGATAAAAGAGGGTGGGATACTTCGAGTTCAGGGGAACACACTTGGAGAGCTGCCAAAGCCTTAATGAACGCTAAGATAGATGAACCTAGGATAAGTGATATACCCGTGGTGCAAGATTTTACTAATGTGTTTCCGGAACACTTGTTAGGGCTACCACCGCAGCGACAAGTTGAGTTCCGTATAGACTTAGTTCCTGGAGCGACGCCGGTCGAGAAGTCTCCATATCAATTGGCACCCTCGAAAATGCAAGAATTGTCTGGGCAACTTTAAGAGTTGCAAGACAAGGGTTTCATATGACCTATCCATTCATCGTGGGGAGAACCTGTGTTATGCGTGAAGAAGAAGGATGGATCTTTTCGTTTGTGTATCGACTATAGGGAGCTGAACAAATTAACTGTTAAAAGCCGTTATCAAGTCCCTAGGATCGATGACTTATTTGATCAGCTGCAAGGAGCATGTTATTTCTCTAAGATAGATCTTCGATTAGGATATCATCAACTACGTATGCATGAAGATGACATTCCGAAGACTGCATTTCGAACAAGGTATGGACATTTTAAGTTTACGGTTATGCCATTTGGGTTAACCAATGCACCACCAGTCTTCATGGACTTGATGAACCAGGTGTGCAAACCGTATCTAGATAAGTTTGTCATTGTTTTAATTGATGACATCCTGATCTACTCAAAGACGAAGGAGGGGCATGAAGTTCACGTAAAGTTAGTGTTGGAGTTACTGAGGACGGAGAAGCTGTATGCGAAGTTTTCTAAGTGCGAGTTTTGTTTACAGGAAGTGCATTTCCTTAGAGACGTGGTCAACCAGAGTGGTATTCACGTGGAACCAAGTAAAATAGAGGTGGTGAAGAATTGGAAAGCTCCTACAACGCCGTCGGAAGTTCGATCGTTTTTAGGATTAGCTGGCTATTATCGGCGTTTCATTGCGAATTTATCCAAGATTGCTAAACCCCTTACTTTGCTAACTCAGAAAAACTAAAAGTATGAGTAGGGCGAAAAAAGGAAGAAGCGTTTCAAACCTTGAAGAATAATCTGTGTGATGCTCCTATCTTATCGTTACCGGATGGAATTAAAGATTTTGTAGTTTAATACGATGCATCGAATCAAGGACTAGGTTGCGTACTCATGCAAAGAGGCAAGGTAATCGCCTATGCATCGAGATAACTGAAGATTTATGAGAAGAATTATACAACACACGAACTAGAGCTGGGAGCTGTCTCTTAAGACGTGGAGGCATTACTTGTATGGCACGAAGAGTGTCATCGACACGGATCACAACAGCCTTCAACATATTTTCGACCCAAAGGAGTTAAATATGCGCCAAAGGAGGTGGATAGAGCTGTTTAGTGATTATGAGTGTGAGATTCGCTACCATCCTGGTAAGGCGAATATGGTGGCTGGTGCGTTAAGTAGGAAGAAACGGGTGAAACCTAGATGTGTTCGAGCAATGGCTATGACCTTTCAGTCTGGAGTAACAGAGATGATATTGGTAGCCCAAAGTAAGGCGTTCAAACAGGAGAATGTTCTTTCAGAAAGGATACATGGTTTAGATCAATAGATGAAAAGGAAGGAAGACAGGAGTTTGTATTTTATGGATAGGATATGGGTTCCTTTAGTAGAAGATGTGAGAATGGTAATTTTAAATGAAGCTCATAAGTCTAGGTACTCTGTGCATCCTAGAGCGGATAAGATGTACCATGACCTTCGTGATATGTATTGGTGGCCGGGAATGAAGAAAGATATTGCTATCTACGTTAGTAAGTGTTTGACTTATGCAAAAGTGAAGGCTGAGCATCAAAGACCTTCAGATTTATTGCAACAACCTGAGATACCAGAATGGAAGTGGGATAAGATCACTATGAATCTTATTACCAAGTTACTTAGGTCTAGAAGTGGGCATGACGTGATATGGGTAATAGTCGACAGACTTACCAAATTAGCTCATTTCCTAGCAATTCGTAAGGATTTTAGTACGAAGAAGTTGGCAAGATTATACATAGATGTAATTGTGGCATGACATGGAGTGCCCATGTCGATTATTTTGGATCGAGATGGGCAATTTACTTCACACTTTTGGCAAACGGTACAGAAAGCGTTACGGACAAGATTAGACTTGAGTACTGCTTATCATCCTCAGACGGATGGACAAAGTGAGCATACAATTCAAACTTTGGAGGATATGTTAAGGGCGCGCGTTATAGATTTTGGTGGTAGTTGGGATGTCCATCTAGCATTAGCCGAGTTTTCTTACAACAACAATTATCATTCGAGCATTCGGTGTGCTCCGTTTGAGGCCTTGTATGGTAGGAAGTGTAGGTCACCTGTGTTATGGGCAGAGATTGGAGAGGGCAGTTTGATTGGACCCGAGTTAGTACTAGAGATGACAGATAAGGTGGTATTGATAAAGGAAAAGCTCAAAGCGGAGAGAGATTGCCAAACGAGCTATGCAGATAAGAGACGTAAACCGTTAGAGTTTGAGGTGGGTGATCGAGTATTATTAAGGGTGTCGCCTTGGAAGGGCGTAGTGCGTTTTGGAAAGAAGGATAAATTAGCACCGAGAACTGTAGGACTGTTTGAGATCCTTGAAAGGATTGGCCTTGTAGCTTATAGGTTGAGGTTACCTGAGGAGTTGAATAGCGTGCATGACACCTTTCATGTGTCAAATCTAAAGAAGTGTCTGGCAGACGCTAATTTGCATGTGCCATTTGGATGAGATCAAGGTCGACATGACACCTCGTTTTGTCAAGGAACCTGTAGAGATTATAGATTATAAATTAAGAAGTTAAAACGTAGGAAGATAACGCTTGTGAAAGTTAGATGGAATTCAAAACGTGGTCCTGAGTTTACTTGGAAACACGAAGACCAAATAAGGATTAAGTATCCACAATTGTTCGTGGACCGAGTTGTTGAGCTTGCTAGTTAAATCTCGGGACGAGATTTCCTCAAGGAGGGGATACTGTGACATCCATGATTTAATCAAGTTAGTGATACCTTTAGAAATGACTAAGAGTTCATTATGTTTGATTTCTTGTATGCTATGTGTTATATATGTGTGCTAAGTGGTTTGAATAGGTGTATGATCATCTCATTTTGAGTGCGTTTGTGTTTGGTGATGAGTATTCCATTTGTTCATGTTTAGTGATAATGGAAAGGAATGGCGTATTGCATGCAATGCTACGTCAATAGTTGGATGATTTTGTGTTAAGCGTTTATGAGAAATGTATCATGTTGGAAATAAATGAAGTGAGTGAAATTTGGATATTTATAGTAGAATTTCTAAAAATAAAAAGTGAAATGTGAAATGAAAAGTTATATTTTTGGAAAGTTTGGTAAGTTGCGTTTATATAAAAAGGTTTACCCAAATTAGCTTATGTTTTTATAAAAACATAAGGTAATAAAGGTAATTAGTTAATTAATAATTAAATAAAAAAATTAATAATAAAATAGTAAAAAAGGGGTGGGGGGACGATCGGTTAGGGATTTGGGTAGGGATTAGGAAGCCTAAACTTTGTCAAATTCTAAGACTTAAGGGATAAGGATACTTAGGGTATATATAAATAAACCTAGCTCATAATTATTTCCCCTATACCCTTGTGCCTGCGATTTCAGCCCCAAGAAACCCTAGGTGTGCCGAATTTTGTGTTTGATCCAAGAACGTTTAATAATTGTTGTTTAGGTGCTAGCATTCAAGGTAAGTATGTTCATCTTAGCTAGTTTATGATATTCATGTAACATGATTTATGATGGATCTAGGGTTTACATAAAATATAGATTATATATGAACTTTAATGATGGTATAATGATTAGGGTTAGTTTAGGGTTATGATCATGCATGTTGCATGTTAGGGTTTGCGTTAGAACATGATTTAGAGTTGAGCAGATTTTAGGTCTGTGTTCAACTGATGATATCTAGATGTTAGAAACGTGTTTTGATATGATTCAAGAGCCTAAATTGTAGTTCAAAGAGTCCTTTTTTCAAAAAGTCCAGCCTTGAATGATTTTGAGTTATGGAAGTTGGTTAAACATTGGTTACAAGAAAGGTTGTCAAAACAGTAAATACGTGTCAGAATTAGGTCATGTTCAGGAGGGTAAAACCCTTACTTAAAAGTGGAATTAGAGATAGCCAATCTACAATGATTAGGTTCAATGTGTATATAAAGAAACCCTAGAAGGATAGCTTCTGATTGTGTGTCTAAGTATGGTAATTAGGGCCATACATTTTAGTATGCAATCAGATCCGAATTGTGACAGTTTTGAAGTTGGATTTTATTTGGGGTAGTTGCACATGTAATGAGCATTTGGGAATCACAAGGTAGTTAGTAAACTCATAAATGAACTTATGTGATTTTTGGTATAATTTATGAAGGTCAGCAAGTAAGGTTTTTAAGTTAGTAAAGATACACTAAAATTCTGCATTTCCAAATAAATTGTAGTTAACTGGTGTAATGTGTTAATGAGGTGGTTAAGGTTGGGCATGGTGTCGGGGTGACCCATGATTGTTAATCAAACCCTTATACATCCATCATATGTGTGTTACATGGACTAGAGCTTTTAGCTTGGTCGCATGTAACCGTGTTTATTTATTTGTATAGTTGTGTGATAGGAATTGGAAGCTGTGTTTTGAGCATTCATGTGAGTTACATAGTCCCACTTTTTATTGCGTTTTAAACTTCAGATGGAAATGATGCAAGTGTTGAAAAGAGTTTTAAATTCCTGTGATTATGTGTTTGTGTAAATGCATTGACTATTATGTGACTGATATGCGTTATGTGCTACATGTTATGTGATGTGATATTGATGTGTGGGCTAAGTCAGGAGGGTTACTTGCGGGTATCCATGGCCTGTTTAGTGGAAGGTACTGTGGCCTAGACAGGAGGGTTACTTGCGGGTATCCATGGCCTGGGCTAGAGGGAAACCACAGGGACTTTGGTATGATCCAAGAGCGATTTAGGTCGTCTGCTTGGTGTCTGAGGGATCGGATGAGTACGCCTACTCAGTGTTGGTTATGAGGGATCGGATGGGTACGCCTACCCAATATATGATTTGTTGGTTTGATATGATTGGATTGAATTGCATGTTAGCTTGTATGTTAGTTAGCATAATTGTCATGCAAAATGTATTGTTTTATAGTCACAAAAATTGGATAAATCGTTTTGGGAAATGGATTGAATATGTGTGTCTGAAAACCTATGTTTCTCACCAACCATTGTGTTGACGTAAAAGCTTCATTTTCAGGTATTCAGCGGGATGAGGTTAAAGTTAGGAAAAGTGGCTAGATGGACCGTAGGCAGCTGGCAAAGTTTAGTTATCTAGATTTTGTTATTTGTTTTTGATGATGAATGTTATTTGTTTTGCTTTGTTAGGATGTGTGAATGTTTGCATGTCATGACGTTGACATGAACTGCCTTCATTTCAATGTCAGACGCCTTTTGGATTTTGTTGATGTGTTTGGGTATTTTCATGACACTGTGTGTCTATACCTTGTATTTTATGCATGTTTTAGTTTCTCTATATAGACGCCAATGTGCTGTGATGATTCCCTTTCTTGTCGCGCCTCGCGTTTCCGCCTTGGCGGGGTGTGACAGAGAAAGACTTGAATTTCTTATCAATAAGCTGGGAATGCGAAGTTTTACATCGAAGACCTTGAAACAATTGGCAAATGAAGCTGAAGAATAGTGGTGGTACCTATTCAAATATCCTGTATATAATTTGTATATATATTAAAAACCAAAAAAACCAAAAAGATTTTTTATTTTTAGAAAACCTTTATAAAAACAAAATACAAAAAATATAAAAACTTTAAAACCAAAGAAAAAAAATTAAAAAATAAGAAAAATATAAAAAGAGGTAATAATGGAATGTCTTCTAAAAATCGATAACATTTACGGTCTTAGAAATGTCATTTAATAATGATACGAGGCTGTAAATGAAGTTCGAGCAGAAGTTCAAAAGTTTTCAAAACATGCCAAAAATGGCTTGCTATTATTTCAGATAGCAACCCGGTCATCATCTTAAAGGCAAGTATTTCAAAAAGAAAACTTGACCTCATAACGAGAATTTATTCTCGGGCATGGTCTACTTTATGACCATGCAAAGGTTTGTGTTTACTTTGCAACACAACCCGTGCTTCCCATATACCATAAGTGTACGTGTCAGTGCGCTTATGTGTTAAAATAAGAGCAATCTTATTTCATGGTGTTTGATTTTCAAAAATAAAACATTAAGTCATCATAAAATGCTTTTCAAAGACATTTAACTTCTCAAACAACGACTACAGCTCTTTAAATAAAAAATGGGTCATTGTTTGAGGGGGAGAAAATGTCAAATATCTTCTTCAGGAAGTCATTTGATAAAAGGAATAAAGGTTCTTAAACAATAACAGAATATCATTTTTTAAGGAAAGTTAATTAAGTTTAGCTTATGTGTGCCTTAAATGTTATTTGTTTATGCCTTAGAGAGAATATGTGCAAATTGAAGTTGTTAGGTATGCTAGTTAAAACTACAGGGACAATTTGTGCCAATGTGTTATCTTAAAATGCCTAAAATAACTTATAAATGAAAAATGTAAAGAATTTCAAAGTTGAGGGGGAATTTGTGCACAAAACAAATTTTGTCTTGTACACAAACACCCCCTCCCCGTTTTTCACACACACAAACACAACACTTATACATCTTTTTCTCTAAAACCTTCACTCGAATCGTCATCTCCTCCAACTCAATTTCTAATCAATTTCGTGCTTAAGGTATAACTAAAACATTGATCCATACACCCTAATGATCCTACATCTCGAAAGAATTTCGTTTTTACAAGGTTTTAAGATCGAAAACCCTAAAAATCAAATTAGGGTTTTTCAAAATTAAAACTGAATGAAAACGAAAATTGTTAGAGGGGTTTTGTTCATATTAGGGTGATAATGACTCGTGTATAACAACTTTTAATAGGGATAGCTATTGAGTGAGATATGCTTGATTTTGTATGTCGAAATTGTGTGTTTTTGAGTTTTAGTAGGAAAAGTTTATGGGTTTTGTGTAGGATAAGTGTTAAATGTATTCTTGAATATGTGTTTGCTTTGATATCCATATATTGAATGTTTGTTCTTGGGTGTGAATTGATTTTATGGTTCTAAATGCTCGTTTGTGTTAACATCTTGATGATTCTATGGCAATTTGTTTCCTAACATGTTTATATGAATGTTGTGTTTCCATTTGTTCGAATATTGAAGTAATAACATGTTTACAAATCATTCTAGTTCTTGAATCGGATTCGCAATTGGTAGTATAAAAGGGACTCGCAGGCCCATAGGCTTAACCGGACTCGCAGGTCCATAGGTTTAACCGGACTCATAGTTTTATTTTATATGAACGGACTAGTAGTTTTCCTTAAGTGACCAGATTCGCAGTTCTTAGTATTGACCGAACTCGCAGTCTTGACTATTGACCAAACTCGCAATTCTTGTTTAGACCGAACTTACAGTTTTAGTAATAACCGGACTCGTAGTTCTCAATATTGACCGGATTCGCAGTACACTTTCAATAATTAAATTCATAACCTCATTTAAAGGAATCAAAAGACTTAATACCATAAACACTTAAGATCAAATCATTTCTAGAGGTTTCTGGGATATACGGGTTTTTGGATAGATTTTGTTAATAGTTGGTGTTGCTTTGGTTTGCTGTATTCAAGTTGTTTTGGGACTTTTCTAGTGGAACTTTATTTTAGTCTTTGGATGCGTTTCGACACTTCAGATGGGGATTTGAACGTGATTCTAGATTGGCTATGTAATGTTTCAGATGGGCCTGTTCGAATGGTTGACTTGGTTGGGAGAATCGGGAACTCGGTGGTGGGACGGTGTTTGGGGGGTTTGAACGGTGGGGAGTGTGAGGGTATGGGGGAGAGTGTAGCGGGAATTGAGTGGGTGTTGTTCCTTTCTATCGCGGAGGCTGTCGTCGGTGTTTGTTTTGTTTGTTGGGGTGGTGGGTAGGTGAGAGCGCGGACTGCTGTACCCTTGTTGTTTCTACAACATAACATGTAGTAGATCATCAAACACATAGGACCCTCTTCTGACGGTGCTATTGTGCCCATAGACACATATCATGAGATAACAACAAACGGTCTACTTAATGGATTTGGAAATTTGTACTACTGATTGATGCGTCTAACCATTTAAAGGACACTTAAATAAGAGTGAAAGTACTCCTATCTTTTTTCAAATTGCTTCTTGGATGTTTCCGTGCTTCTCAACTGTGTGGTTAATGATTGTTCTTGAGATCTCTGGTATGGGTTATTGTGCCGGGCATTCTATTGGATTTATTTTCTGGGCAGGGGCCACCCCCGGGTCGTGCGAGCGGCGGGATTATCGAGGAGGCTTAGACATGGCGCCGACAGCGCCGGCGCGCTGAGCAGTGTCTTGGAGAGCTCGCGGATCTTTGCGATTAGCGCTTGATCTACCGGGCTTATATTTTCTTTTCAACAAGCATATGCATCATCTGCATATCATAAAATTTCAAGTTGTGTTTATTTGAATCTAAAAGAACATCAATTATTTTGATATGGGTGGGAATATCTCTTCAGAGAGCATTATGATCTCCAGATTTGACCATTCCCACCCCCCAAATCTTCATGCCCCAGAAAGAAGAAAATGGAAATTTAGGAAAGAAAAGAAGAAAGACCAGAATTTTGTTAGAGGTGAGAAAGATCATTCCATTTGTAAACGAGGATTTTTTTTTTTAAAGAGGAAAATACTTTGTGCTTTTCATAAGGGAAAAACTCTTAGTTACTCCGGAGGGAAGAGAACTTTCATTTCATCACTTCTCAGTTGTCGACGGTTTGATACATCATACATCAACCTTGGATTACATTCGGATCACTTCATCAACAAATGTCCTGTCCTTAGTACTTCTTAGTAGGTCAAAGTAGTATCTCTAGACTTGATTCAAACTTAGTATCTATCTCGGGCTCAAATCATTTGGTAAGGTAGGTTTTACCAGAAGTATGTTAACTATGTTATCTGTTAGGCCATACAAAATTAATAGGGTATGTTTGTTCGGGTGTGTCAGATATGGATACAGTTTAGTTCGGGGTTAAGCGTTCGTTCTGTGTTGGTTTTTCATTTTTTCGGCCGGGCGGGTAACTCACTACAATAGATAACAATCGTTAGATCATTAAGTAATATTTGGAAGAGGGAAAATTACATAGTTAGCTTAGGAAAAAAAAAAAAAACAAGAAAAAAATAAGACCCCATTGGTTTTTGTATTGACCACATTTAGCCATCCATCATCCATAGCCGGCCCATGGTAATTATTTACATGATTAATCATTTGTTCAGACATTTGTTCAATCACAGATAATATCATTGAATCTTGTTGTGCATACAAATTAGTATCTTGAACATCTTCCTGTTGCGTTTCTTGCAAATATTGAGAGTACAAAATGATATTGCTATCACTTGTTATCTCATTATCTGTAAAATCAACAACTGGTGTTTGTTCAAAACCCTGCATTGCATAAACACTTTAATCATCCATATCATTATGATAGGGTTCAAAATGAGGTACCTCTGAGATAACACATAACACCCCGTGTCTTAGGGTCATTTACGACATCAATATATTCACTATTTATTTTTAGTATTGTACACGTTTGCTTTAAAATCGTAATCGTTAAGTTAAATCGCGTAAGCTAAAAATTATCGTTCAATGTAAACGGGCATCAAACAATTAAATGTTTACATCAAGAAAGTATTAAGTAATTATTTTGGGTATAATATTAACTTTGTTCATTTTATTTTTATTGGTTACGTAAAGTGTTTACGTTTCTTGATAAAATACGTTTAGGCATTCCCGGAACCACCAAAACTTTTCTACGCTTCAAAAATACCCACAATTATACCTAATACTCAAATTTTACAAAAATATCTTATACATATGCATATAGAACCGGATTCATAAGGATGCATACAAGATAAGATCTATTTTTAATCCATTTCCTAGAAATCATGGGATCACTTCTATTCTAGGAAACATTTAGATATTTTCTTACAAGACTTTCATGTGTACTTGACCAACTATCCCTAGAATTCCTCTAAGTGTCCCTTGACTAGTCAAGATGGTATATAATGCCTAAACTAGGAAAGATAACACACACATCTCATTCCTAAGGTGTAAACAACACAAAACTCTCCCATTTCCTTCTTCCTAGGCCATGGATCCAAATCATCACCATAAACCACCCATATAAATTTTATTTGCAACATTTCTAAGTGTTCCTACATCATATCTAAGATAACCCAAGAAGGTTTGAAGGTTTACTTTAACGTTTACAAGTGTTAAACAAGAAAGGTTCAAGATTAGGGTTTACTTGAAATTAGGGTTTTCAAGGTCTTGGAAGCTAGGGTTTGTAATCTAAACAAGGGTTTAGATTTTGCTTTTCATCACCATACATCATATTAAGGTTACCTAAAAACCTTAATCTCTTTACTTTTGTGATTTTATGCATATATGATGTTTATGTAGTTAATCACCATCTAAGGACTTATTTACTTCTAAAAATGGATTTTTACACTTGTTTATGATTTGTTAAACTTTTATATATGTTGTATGAATGTTCATATCATGTTATAATGGATGTATAACTAATGTACAAGTGTTGATTATGTATAAAAAGTATATGTAAACAAGTTAACTAAAAAGTGTACTTATGAAAGTTCATGGATAAAAAAGTGTGTACACATTTGGATCTTGTGATTTTTTGGACAATATATGAACTAATCATGGACTAGAGACTCTAAGGATGTAAGACATGTGATTCTGAGTGTTGTAATGGACTTGTAACAAAGTGATTAAACTTAAAAGTTAGAAAAACTCATTTTAAACACATTTTAAGAAAAAGTTCAAAACCTTCTGTTTGAAATTCGAATTTAACATATATATTTTATGATCTTATAAAATACTATATGTCACAAGGATCGTGGGCATGCAGAGAACTCGAAAAACCGATTTATAACGAAGGAGATACGCTAATTTTAAGTAATACGTTAATTAAACGCGTTATAAAAGAAATTTTATAAAA
The DNA here is from genome assembly GCA_026074375.1 of Tanacetum coccineum. Classification (NCBI taxonomy): domain Eukaryota; kingdom Viridiplantae; phylum Streptophyta; class Magnoliopsida; order Asterales; family Asteraceae; genus Tanacetum; species Tanacetum coccineum. Next base: position 11,205 of record BQNB010157844.1, read on the forward strand.
AAAAGTTATAAAATACTTTTGATATATAAGTTTTATTATTTTTCCCAGATAGTACATAATTTTAGGATTCTAAAACAATAAGAATCGTAATTTTTCAATCAATAACGAAGGAGTTATGAATTTCGCAAGTTTACGGTAATTAAGGTTTATAAAAATAATTTTATAAATTATGAACAGTATAAATCACTATTCATGACAGATACATATTTTTTAAAAATGTTATATTTTGATAATATTTGTAACTACTAAGACGTGCTCGGAAGAATCACTAAAATCGGAGCTAAAACGGATAAAATACGACATTTACGGGTTTTACGATAACTAAATTTATAAAAATAAATTTATAAACTGTCATGAACAGTAAAAACCACTGTTTATCAGGGGACTAAAAATATAAAAATGTAATATTTTGATGACTCGTATTAATACGAAAGCGTGGACATAAGAAACGTAAGAAACAGGCTTGAAACGAAGAAATTGCGTCGTTTTTGCTATTGAGATATTTTAAAACTTTTTAACTTTATAAATATGATTTCACAAACACGATTAGATGGTGATGTAGCTATATAGAATTATATATGGTAGTAGTTATTCAAAATGCTTAGAACTTATACTACCTATATTGGATTAGGTTGCATTCAGTTTATATCGTGACGCATTTTCTGTGATATATTTGTTATCATTCACTCAAGGTGAGTTCATAGCCCCACGTTTTACACTTTAATGATTTACAAGTTTTAGGGTGAGAAACATATGCATGTTTTACAATTGGACGCAAGTGGACATTTTACATTACGATTACGTGTTTGCCTAAGTAGCGATAACCCATCTGAGCCCATTATCATGAACTGTCAATTACTGTTGTGAGCGCGAATGTTATAAATAGATCTATTTGGGATTGACATCCCCGTTCGGGTGAGTCATGCTCACTGTGCCGGTTTGCCGGACAACGAACGTATACCATGTCGGACATAGGATGTTGCGGGTTAGAACATCATCACGGGCAATGTTGGCAATTTATATTGCATTTCATACATGTCGAGCTTCAGTGTCATGAGCTTAGGAAAACGTAATTACATTTTATGATGTTTGCATCTGTTGCATTATCATGGGGAAATCTTGCGGTCCTACATTATACATTTTATAAACCTATGAATTCACTCAACAATATGTTGACGTTTTAAGCAATGTTTTTCAAGGGATCAATAAGGCACGAGGTGCAAGGGATACATTGGTGGTTTTGATTTGGATGTCATGCATTAAAGATTTTGTCGCATTACATTTTGTATATCTGTTATGGGCTAGAAATCTTTGTATTTTGAACAAGTGAACAAGTGAAGCTTCGGGCTTTTGTAACAAACAATTTGTTAAATCCAATGTATCAGTTTTAAATGGCTTTTAATGGTCGTTCTTATATATATCTTGTGTTATTGATCTATGAAGTACCACCCCAACCCATATTCCGCTGCGACCCAATTTGGAGGTGTTACAAATTCTAATAGTTTCATATTGTCCTCCCCACTTCCGAGTGTGTAACCTCTCGAGAAAGGTGGATCATTGGACTGTTTAGATGCAGTCTCAAACATAGTTTAAGCATCTGCACCTCCCATTATGGTATCTTGGCACCTGAGACCACTACCTTAATCAGTTCCCTAAGGATTTGACTCATTAATTGTTTCTATGGATTTGGCCCTATTGATGTTACCACTGTCCTGCTCTGCATCTAAGCTAGAAGCAGTAGTGGCAGCCCTTTCTATTCTGTCTTCCCACTCCTTATAGACAGTCTCATCTGCAACGAGGTTAATAGGTCCACTAGACTGAGATATCTCAGTGGTTCTTATGTCTTTCCTAGGTTTGTGGGTCTTTTTGGGTTAATATGATGATGGAACAATGATTGGTTTCTTTATTGTAGAGTTGAGTAAATGTGGATGTGGGTTGGGGATCAGTGGGTTGTTCTGACCCTTCATCTATATCTACTTGATGTTTTAATCACTTTCATTCATTCTCAATTAACCTCCCCTCAAAAAATGCTTCAAGGGTTAAGATTTTGCTCAGCAGGTGTAACTTTGGCTCTAATGATATCCCAGCAGTATAAACTAAGCCCAACAGTACTAAGAGATATCTAACAGTATTAACTCTGTCTTCAATAATTATACAACAACATGCCTCTATTCATCACAAGCACACTAGAAAAGACTAGATAGACATGTGAGAATTCATGAGGATCCATATTTATGCATAACCCATGAATAAAAGTTAAGAACTGTTATCCAAACACATTAACCTCCCCTCAAACAATACTTCAGAGATTAAGTAATCTAATGCTAGCAATTAGAAAGTTAAACCTGCTAACATCAAAAGCCTTTGTGAGAAGATCTGCAACATTGTGGTCTGTGTGAATCTTAATCACTTGAATCAACTTCTTCTCATAACAATCTCTGATGAAATGGTGCCTAATCTCTATGTGCTTGGTTTTAGAGTGAAACACTAGATTCTTCACAATACAAATGGTGCTTTCATTATCAATGAAAATCTTGGTGTTCATGAAGTTGAACCCATAATCAAGCATTTGATTTTGAATCCATAGCACCTGTCTACAGCAATTAGCAGCAACAACATACTCTGCTTCAGTAGTAGAATTTACAACTATAGTCTGCTTCTAACATTGCTATGAAATCAACCTCTTGCCAAGAACATGACAACCTCCTGTTGTAGATTTCTTGTCAAGTCAAATGGTGAATCTCTAGGATACCAAAGGTCCAATTTAGGTTGACCTTTCAAGTATCTAAAGATCCTCTTTAGAGCATAAAGATGTGACATTTTAGGAGTAACTTGGAACCTTGCACAAGCACAAACAGCAAACATTATGTCTGGCCTAGAAGCTATTAAGTACATCAATGATCCAATCATTGATCTGTATAAATAAACATCTACAGCTTCAGCTTCTTCATCCTTGATCAATGCCTTGTTAGGTTCCATGGGAGTACTTGCTGTCTTTACAGTGGCAAAATCAAACTTCTTCAATATTTGAACCACATATTTGTCTTGGCTAATGAATATTCGATCCTTCTTCTATTGTACTTGTAACCCTAAGAAGAAAGTGAGTTCTCCCATAGAACTCATCTAGAATCTCTTATGCATCAAACCTTCAAACTCATCACATAGTGACTTCTTAGTTGACCCAAAGATGATATCATCAACATACACCTGAACTAATAAGATATCACTTTTTCCTTCTTGATGAACAAAGTCTTATCTATAGTACCTCTTCTAAATCCATTTTCAATAAAGTAGGTGGACAAGGTCTCATACCAGGCTTTAGGAGCTTGATGTAGACCATATAAAGCTTTTTCTATCTTATACACTTTATCAAGGAACTGTGGATCTTCAAAACCAGGAGGTTGACATACATAAACCTCCTCTTCAATAGTACCATATAATAAGGCACTCTTTACATCCATCTAGTATACAATAAACCCCATAAATGATGCATAGGCCAAAAATAACCTGATTGCTTCTATTCTAGCAACAGGAGCAAAAACCTCATCATAATTAATTCCTTCTCCTTGGGTATAACCTTGTGCAACCAGTCTTGCCTTGTTTCTCACTACAATTCCTCTCTCATCTTTCTTGTTTCTAAAGACCCATTTGGTTCCAATCGCCCTCTTGCCATTAGGTAGATTAAACAGTGTCCAAACCTTCTAAAGTTGAAATTGTAGAAGCTCCTCTTGCATTGCTTCTATCCAGCTTAGATCTTCCAGAGCTTGAAACACTTTCTTGGGTTCCATTTGAGAGAGAAAACAGGCAAATAAGCAGTTCTGATTGTAACACCCCCAAATTGGGTCGCAGCGGAATATGGGTCCGGGGCGTGTTACTTCATGAATCAACAACACAAGAGA
>BQNB010157847.1:2598-15102 GCA_026074375.1 Tanacetum coccineum
TTTTGAAACTGTTCACAGAAACTAGGACTTTTCCTAGCTTTTTCACATTTTGGCTTATTCCCAGCTTATTACTAGATGAAAATGGAAAAGAAAAGAAGCTAAATTTAGATTAAGATGTGTGCAAGAGATATCTAAACAAAAATTAGCTAAGTATTAACAAATTTAGCAAGAAAATTTAACTGAAAAAGTGGAAGTTTTAGATTGAAACTGTTTTGAGCTTTTTCAAATAAGCTAAACTGCTTATTTCTAAACCTTAGAAACCAATATTTTGGGAATAAGCTATGCTAATGATATATGACTAACCTAGATAAAAGGTTTTTCAAAATTAAAACTAGAAATAAAAATTCAAAATGCAATAAGCTGAAATCCAAATATGCTGCTAAGCTACTTTTGACAGGAAAAATAAGCTAGTCTGAAACTTGGAAATGAAATTTAAGAGATTAGTCTTGTAAAACTAATTGAAATTAACTAAAATACTTAATTCTAAACCCTAAAAAGGGTCAACACAAAGGTTGAGTGAAATTTATAGGTTTGAAATGTAATAGTTGAATACAAGTTATAGTGGAAATACTGGTATTGCAGGGACAATCATCATGGGGAACATTATTTATTGCATCTAAGCTCATGACATCAATACATTAACAGGGAAATCACCGTAGTGATATTGGTTAGGGACAGATGTCCCCATGGAAAAGGTAACTTGCCAAGGTTACCTATTAGGACAAATATAGTGCGTTTGGCTACCCCAAGCATGGGTATACAAACGGGAGCCGTCACCCCCAATAGATCTATTCATAATATTCGCGTTCACTCGCAATGCAAGTAATTAATGATTCATGATATGTAAATAATGGCACTGGATGCTACTTAGGCAATAATATATCTGAATAGGATACATTTAGAAAACACTTATATTCATGGTTTATATCAGGTATCACAAGTTTATAAAGTATTCAAAAGATTGAAATATGGGATTATGAATTCATTAAGTCTTTGAAAAGTAATCACATTGTTATAAGATAAATGAGTATGTAAAAGAGTTTGTAACAAGCATGTATCCCCCTCGCGGGTTTATAAAACATGTAAATAAGTAAAGGCGAGGTTATGAATCTCACCTGGTAGGTAGATGTAATAAATATTCTGAAATGAAAGCTGACGACCTTATCACAATCTTAACAGGGAATGTTGCTTGAAAAGCAATCACATTGTTATAAGATAAACGAGTATGTAATAGAGTTTGTAACAAGCATGTATCCCCCTCGCGGGTTTATAAAACATGTAAATTGGAAGTAAAGGCGAGGTTATGAACTTCACCTGATAGGTAGATGTAATAAATATTCTGAAATGAAAGCTGACGAACTTATCACAATCTTAACGGGGAAGGTTGATATAGCAAAATGATAGTAAACAGCCACGTCATGCAACCTGAGTAAATATGTTGAGTCCTTAGGAGAATGACTCTAGAACTTTTTTTTTTTTATTTTTTATTTTAGGTTTTAAGAGTTATATGAGTTTGATAAAGAGTGTGAGAATTATTGATCACCGTTCAGGCCATCAAATTCAGAAAGTCATCAAGTAAATGTTTGTAGGAGCTAGGGCACATTTAAAAAATCGTAAACCCAACAACTCAGTCTGAACGTAATACCAAGATGAAACCCCTTAATATGAAGCTCCCTAATATTGTGATATGATATAATTAGTTTTAAGTGTTTTGATTAATATCTGGAGATGTTAAGCATGAGAAGCATTAATTAAAGTTATGTCCTTGGAAGGTTTTAAACTGTTTTTATACTTTTTCAAATGTTTACAGTTTAGACCCTTGAGTTAGAAAAGTGTCAGAATTTACCCTTGAGAGTTACGACTATTAACGACTTTGTTCCTTCAACTATAAAAGCAATACCAAGTAAACTTTACTATTGAAAAGTGACACAATAGACCCCTATAGTTATAACTTTGATAAAATGACATATTCAGCCCCTTTAGTTATAAGTTTCAGAAAATTACGATATATACCCCTTGCATAGATAATATTTACAAAACATGTCCAAATTGCCATGCAAGCTTATTTTAACATTTCAATAGACATTTATAAGTTATAATAAACTAAAATATGAAGATTTAACGCAACGCAAGTTTAAAATAACGATTCGTTAAGCTAGGAAGCAAAATGGGTCCAATTAGGGATTCAAAATGAAAACGTGCGGGTTTTAAGTTCAAATTCCTTCATTAATCAATAAAGTGGTTATTTTAACATTAGTTAAGCATTCTAGGAAAGTATATTAACAATATTTAATCATTATAACATTTTAGTTTAAATAAAAACCAAATTGGGTGTTTCGGTGTACGATTTTGGATCAAAATGGAAAATGAGCATGAATTGAGTTATGAAACTTTAACAAGAGTATATTTAGGATCATATGAACATTATAAGAGTGTAGGAGCAGAAGTAGAACATTCAAAACATGGGTTTGAGCTTATAGCTTGAAAACGGGTTGAAATCGAGACTTTTAGCTTCGTACGCCTAGAATAACGAATCTCGAACTTCTTTTCTTGGTTTCTTTTGCTTCACTTCTGTTCTTGGGACTTCTTAGGATCTATTAGAGTTCATATGACGCAAAAGGATGCTGCTAATGATGGTTATAGAGGAGGAAGTGGGGATGAAAAGTAGAAATGGAGAGCATAACACTCCTATATATATTGGTTTCAAGACCCTTTAAAGGCCAATGTTTCCTATATGATTCTTAATCTAGGACGTTCTGGAACAGGCTTAGAAGGGTGATGTTGAATGTCTACATGATGAGTCATGTAAGGATAGAAACTCAAACTAGGAGGAAGTTGGACACGCCATATTGAATCCAAACGAGCTTATGAAATGTAAAGAACAAGAGCAACATGTGAAGTTTTTCGTTAATAAAAATATTAAATATATTTAAGTGAAGAAGGTGTGTAATATCTAGGAAGTAAGTTGCTTAGGTCCATTAAGGTGCTTGTTTGCAAGAAAAGTTCTAAAATGGGTCAAATTGCAAGAAAGGTGTATACGGGTTCAAGTAGGGCTTATTTAGGGTTTTGAAGCTTGTAATTCATGTACATTTGATCAGTAATGATGGATTAATGTTTATAAGGATTTTATTAAGGATTAATAACAAGAATTGAAAGGTGGTTCTGGTTTAGAAATGGAAAAAACGAGTACACGTCCACAGTTCAATTAGGGCACAATTATGGTATTCTAGAATTTATTTCTTGTATACTGTAGTTTAATATGTTGAAATTAATGACTGTCAGTATTGAAGCCCCGAACCACCAACCGAACAACCCCCAACAAATTCGACAAGGAAATACGTAACCAAAATTACTCCCCCAGCACGCCACGGGTCCAATTGACGACAAAACTGCACGTGACGGATACATCTAAAATCCAACGGGAAAACCGCAGACCCCCATATACATCGCCCGAAACAGCCACTCCACCAACTTGTAAAACCGCGCCAATAATTACATCAATCTATAACACCTCAATACCCACCTATCATGTATCCTCCAAACGTACAGCCCCCGTCTTACCCCCGTCACAAAAACGCAAGACCAGCAACCAGCGAATACCACAAAAGATCAAAGACCCCTAGAACCAATCCAAAGTCTGTTGAAAACACTATCACCATCCCAGATTCAATAGCCAAAGACACACAACCAAAACGACGAAATATAATAAAATAAAAATTGCGGGTTGTTATATAATACACCGTATTCAATCTTGGAGACCAATTTTCCTATTTGAGCATAGTTAAGAAAACGTACCTTGGCCTCCGCAACTTCCTTAGTTAAACACCATCCTTATAAAACCGCTTAGGGTCGAACGGGATGCCAACCGGCACATACAAATTCTTAATAAGATTGAATAGCATCCCGTTGACAAGATAATACCAAGCCACAATATTAACTTTTAATTCCATAATAAAACCTTTTACACTGAAAATTTTACTAATTCTATCATGGTTTGTTCTTAGAAGCTTATTTGACCCTTGTGTGTCGTTGTTTATTACATCACCCCTAATGATTGTATTATATCAATTTCATTATCATCATTGTCCTTATCTGGCTTTAGATTATCGAGATAAATTATGTTGAAAGGGAATAGATCATTAAAGTACAAATTGTTTTGTTCCACTTCATCATATTCGGACAATGATGTTTCATCTTTCAAATTAAATTCGTCGATATGTTGAGGGCTTAAAGTGGGTTCAGTTAAGAAATCTGATTTAGACGTTAGAGCATCATTGTAAACAATGGCTGGAAATTCATTCTCAAAATCTTTAAAGAAGTCTAAATCATCAAAACAACTGATCGTAGGCTCGGGTGATGGAAACCAAGGCATATTAACTTTTTCATTATCATTTTCCGAATCCGTTTTCAAATCATTGATAGAAATTATTATATAAGAAAACGAGATTTTGTTAAAAATTACCGTGTAATCTTCATCGTCAGATTCGTAAAACGATATTCTAAAGTCAACTTCATTGTTGTTAAGAGAACTTACCGTGGGTTCACAAGAGAGTGTTTTTCAGATGATAACTCGTCATTAAAGACTATAGCTGGGAATTCGGTTTCAACGGATCTGAGGTCGTCATACCAGATCTTACCAAACTTAGCAGCTTCCTAGTTATACACCTTACCATGCCGACGAGCTTTTTCTTCCTCGAGCTTGATATATTCTTCCATGGTAATGTTGGGGTCTTTCATTCTTTTACCTGTAATGAACTTGCTAGGAAAGAAAACCGTCAAATAACTTATATGTAACACCCCCAAATTAGGTCGCAGCGGAATAAGGGTCCGGGGCGTGTTACTTCTCAGATCAACAACACAAGATAATATAAGAACGACCAAAAAGTCATTTAAAACTGATACATTGGATTTAATAAAGTATGTGTTACAAAAGCCCGAAGCTTTACTTGTTTACTTGTTATTATTACAAAGATTTCCAGCCCATAACAGATACACAAAATGTAATGCGACTAAATCTTTAATGCATGACTTCATAATATAACCACCAATGTATCCTTCGCACCTCGTGCTTAATGACCTGAAAAACATTGCATTTAAAAACGTCAACATAAAGTTGGTGAATTTCATAGGTTTATGTAAATGTATATGCAGGACCGCAAGACTTTCCCAGTGATAATGCAACAGATGCAGACATCACAAAATGTAATTACGTTTACCTAAGCTCATGACACCGAAGCTAGACATAATTGAATACAATATATAAATATTGCCTACATTGCCCGTGATGATGTTCAACCCGTAACATCCAGTATCCGACATGATATACGTTCGTTTCCAGTGATAGCTAGTCACCCGAACGGGGAGGTCAATCCCAAATAGATCTATCTATAATCATTCGCGCTCACATTCCAGTAATTGACAGTTCATGATTCATGGGCATAGTGGGTTATCGCTACTTAAGGCAACAATACACGTTAAAATGATTAAATCCAATAAAAACGAATACCGTGAGTGACGCGCTGGCCACGCGTTGACGCGTGCCCAGCGCGCCAGATTCACAAAATCCGGTTTTGCAGATTTTGGATATCGTTTTTTATTTTACGTTTTGCGAACGTTTATTTGTCATCGTTAAAACATAAAGGAGATCCTAGTCAATGTTGCACCAATAATCTCCCCCTTTTTGATGATGACAAATAAACTTTAGAAAGCAAATAAAATTACAAACGTAGCGAAGATGAAGACCGCCGCTGATATAGCTTGCGTCTTGATCTTGGCCTTGTAATTTGGTGAAACTTGAACATTGTCTTCACCCAATGAGCAATACGTAGCTTTTCTACTCCCCCGTAAGCTATAGCTCTTTGCTTCTGTAATTGCTAGCTATGCTAGCCTTCTCCCTGATTCATGAGCTTCTTGCTCTTTGCTTTCCTGCTCCCCCTTTTTTCAAATCAAAAAGGCGGGATCTTGGTGTTTTATTTGAAGGTTAATATCTTTGTAGAGGTAGAAAGTAGATATCATGATACGTACTCCTCCTAGATCGTTGCTCCCCCTTGTTCCTAGGCGGGGATCCATAGGTAAAGAACATTACCTTTTATGTGTTCTTAGCTACAACTAGAAAAAACAAACACAATACAACACAATCAACAACCATATACACATGTTTAAGTCCAATATGGGTTAGCTTACCATTTAGAGACTTGGAAACATGGATGAGTACAAATATTGATTATTGTGACTGGTATGTGCTTTATTACACATACCTTTAACCTAATAAAACGAGCTTAAACGACCAAAAAACAAACATAAAACGCCAAATATATGTTTGTTTTGCTTTGCATACTGTGCAGGTATCGGATATTCACTAAAGGAAAAAAATCAAGCCAAACCGGACAAAACCGAGCACGAGATTGGAAAGAGCGTAAAAAGTCAAAGCTGAAGCCGAAGGCATACCCATCTTATTGGGCCAACCCGTACCCAAGTTAATGGGCCGAGTCAGCCCATTAAGCTTATTTATTAAATCAAAGCCCATATAATAAGCCTAAATCATTTATCTAAATCCATTATCCAGCCAAGGCCCAAATCAAAAGCCCAAAACCACTTAACACCCACCCCCGTTAACCCTTAACTTAAATACCTTTAAACCTGTTACATCGTTAGTCCTTGGGGACTAACACAGTTAGTCACTAACCTTTTTCACCATTAGTCCTTAAACCCTTAACCCCGTTAACCCTTTACCCCAAATAAATATAAAACCATTCTCCCGCCAAAACCCACTATTCACCCATCCCTTTCATCTCACCCTACAAATCCCGACAAAACCAACTCACACCCCACTAACACATCCTCCTAGAAAATGATAAGCTGACGCTGGCAATCCCATGATATCTGATTGGCTGATGGGACATGGACAAGAATCAAGGGCTATGATGAAGCTTAAAGAAGCACAAAATGGATTCAATGGCTAAGATTGAAGGCTTGGAGAGCACGCTCAATCCCTCTCACAGAAGAAACACACCTCAAGGCTTTGAAGTTTCTCTATTCGGCTATAAATAGAGGGTGTTTTCACACATTAGGGCATCTTATCTTATCTAGTGTAGTTTTAATCTTTTTTATTTGTAACTTTCAGCTTACAGTAGTTTAAATTAACTTATTGTATTTCCTTTAAAAGCATTGTACTGAGTTTTAAAGTTTAATGAAAGTTAAGTTTTATGCAAATATGTTTTATGTTTATCCAATCTTTTGTTTGAAAATGTTTTGATAAACCTCATATAAGCTCTTGTTTAAACTGTTTTACTAAAGAAATTTGAACGTTTACATAGCTTATAGTGTTTAAGCTAATTTCACCAAAAATCCACCCCTAAAATTACCTCAGCTTAACTTGGAAGATAAGCCAAACCTGGAAGGGCTTATATGACCATACTAGCTTGTTTTCAAACAAGCTAGAGCTTGTTGATAAGCTCTAAGAGCATTTATTGTCCTTGTTTAAGCAAAGGACTTAGTAAGTTTTCACTTTTTACTTTTTAGCTTATTTACTGTTTTGCTTATTAGACTGCTTATCTTATGCTCTTTACTGCTTATTTATGCTTATTGATGCTTGCTTATTGTTTAAATTTTCTTTGTTCATGTTTTTGTACAAAATTGTCTTATTTAGCTTAAAACTGCTTATGTTGTTTGCTTATTGTTAAGTGCTTATTGAAGGTTTGATTTTACTTATTAAGTCTTAAGATTGTTAGTTTGTCATCTATTTTTAAAGACCTTAGCTTAAAACAGTCAAAATCAAGCTTAAAATGGTTTTTAAATTTTTAAAGGGGTGTTTGGGATAAGCAGCACTAACCTTAGTTAGTGCTGTTTGACCACTCATTGGTCTTTAATCCAGTTTTGAAAAGCTTTAAATAAGCATTATAATCAGTTTTCATAAAGTTTTGCAAGTCATATCAAGTTTTAAGGTTTAATCTACCTAATCTTAGAATCTGTGATTTTAAAACTTATTCAAACTAATTATATCTTATTTTTGCTTAAAAGTTGTTTTGAGGTCTTGTTCATACTTCCATCTTGCTTCTAAATGCAGTAAAATGGTTTTGGGTTAAGTGTGCATTTGCTTGTGAGATTTAAGTCATAATCTGTCAAAGGGTTGGATTCAGTTTTAAAGTTTAAAAGTCCATTTTTCAATCACAAATCTAGATTAGTTAAAGTTAGTTTTAGAGTCTGAAAATTAGTTCATAAGCTCAATCTGTTTGAGCTTATTTTGTAGTTTAGCTTTCATTTGCGTAGCTTAATTTATGCCTGCAGTTAGTGTTTTAACTCTTAGAAAAACTTTGAAAAAACAAAAACCACTTTTCAGTCTAAACTGTCATATTCATTAGTCATTATCTAGCTTATTATTGTTCCTTAGTGCTTAATTTTTGCTTATTCTTATAGCTTATAGTAGTAGCTTAATCTGTTTTGAGGTTTTAAGGATTAGCTTATTGATTTATAGCTTAAAAATTACCTTAAAAAGTGCTCTTTAGACTCTTTTTAGTAACTTTTAGCCAAAATAACTTATTTGATTTCTGAGCTTCTAGCTTGTTTAGAAATGTTTAAAGTAGGATTAGATTAGCTTATTACGTGTGTTTCAGTGTCCTAGTGGCTTATTTGGTCTAAGATTAACTTATAATAGCTTTTTGTGCAAAAACAGTTTAAGACTTAGAAGCTTAAAAGCTTCTAAGTAATTATGTGTCTTGTTCGAGCTTATTTCTAACTTATTATTAAGTTTTGTAAAAAGGTTGTTTTATTAAAGTTGCTTATTTTTATTTTAAGTTTAGCTGTTTTTAAAAAAAATTAAAAAAAAAGTTTTTTCAAAAAGGTAAGGTCTAGGACTCGAACCTGCGACCTCACCCTCAACACACACACTACTTAACACTGCGCCATTGGGTCTTTTTCGTTATACCTTCACCCCATTTTCCTTTTAAGCCTTTTTGTAAGTTTAAGCTTTCAGCCCCTTTTAGGCTTATTTCCAACTTATTGAGATAAGCTGGTGAACCCGGTTTTTTTTCTTGGATTCTAAATAGTTCCAAGTACTTTTTGTGATTTTTTCAGATTTTTATAAATTAGTTTAATATTTTTAGAATAAATATGTTTTTAATTCATAAAAAATTAAATAAAAGTCAAAAAAATATAATTCTTTTTTCTAAAATTATTTTTTATCATTTAGGACTGTTAGAAATTAAATTTGCATTTTAGGGTTAAAATTTGATAATTAAAATTTTTAAGTCGCGTTTTTAGATTCCCGTTATCGTTTTTTAGTTTAAATATTTAATTGCTTTAATTGTTGCTTGCCTTTATTTGTTTTTTTTGCATTAGTAGAATTAGAATCAAAACCAAATCTTTGATCATTCAAATCGCGCGATCACAAACTTAACCACGATTCTCCATTCACACTTCGTTGGGACTACGACCCCGGAGGTTTTGAATTTTACTTTGGTTAAAAGTAATTTTCGTAAAAACCTTACGGAATACTTACTCTTACTATTATTTGATATTTTAGTTTTAGTTATATCTTAAATATATATTAAGTATTTATTATATATACTATAAGCTAAGTACCAAGTTTTTGGCGCCGCTGCCGGAGAGGTGTGTTCGATTATCGTGATTACGTTTGAAGATTAGTGTTTGAAGACTCTTCCTCGTGAAGTTATCGTTTTATTTTATATAAAACTAAAAAAAATACAAAATATTTTATTTTTCTCGATTTATTTTCGTAGATTTATTAGAAAAACCAAAAAAATACTTTTCCTAAAGTATTTGAAAGACCAACAAAATTAAAAAAACAACAAAAGCAACCGTTGTGTCACTTGTGAAATTGGCTCACCTTTAGATTACAAACTATAAGAGAGGTATAAGGAGGGTTGATCCTACGATCTTCGACCCGAAAGGGGAAGGTTTTTAAAACGCTTCGCGCTTACTCGCTCCTCCGCTTCTTTGTGAGTTTTCTAGAGAGCTACTGTACACTTGTTCGATTATCGGTTACAAAAATATTTTTCTTTCTCTTATTTTATTTTTAGTGCATGCGCACTCGCTCTTCATCGAATTTAATTGTCGAATCTTCCACGACTCCGAAACGTCGTAATCGTAGACGTTCCAAGCAAAGAGTCGAACCGTTTTCTCTTGAAGAGACTTCCTTAGATACGATGGCCGATCAACGTACTAAGGCGGAATTACTCCAAGTACCCACCGAGGGTTACGTAGATGCTATCGTTATTCCCGCTATTCTTGCGAAGAGTTTTGAGCTTAAACATGGTCTTCTAAATCTTGTAACTTCAAAACAATTTTACGGATTTGAGAAAGAAGATCCTCATGCTCACATTCGTTGGTTTAACAAGATCACTTCTACGATTAAGTATAAAGATGTGCCTAATTCGTCAGTTAAGCTTATGCTTTTTCCATTTTCTATCGAGGGGGCAACCCGAATTTGGCTCAAAAAAGAACCCCCTCGTTCTATTCTTACTTGGGCAGACCTTGTTTCCAAGTTTATTAACCAATTCTTTCCTCCTTCAAAAACTACAAATCTCCGGAATGAAATTACAAATTTTCAGCAACGTTTTGATGAATCATTTTGTGAGGCATGGGACCGTTTCAAGGATCTCCTTCGTGCATGCCCACATCACGGTTTTACGGAGTTGCATCAACTTGATACCTTCTACAATGCTTTAACCCCAACCGATCAAGATTCTTTGAATGCCGCCGCCGGTGGTAATCTTTTGACTAAAACTCCTCGAGATGCTTTGGCAATTATTGAAAACAAATCGAAAGTTCGCAACTCACGGAACAAACCGGTTGTTACAAAAGTGAGTACGAATGCTCCTTCTTCTTCTACCCCTCATTTTCCCGAGATTGCCGCTCTTGCCGACGCCGTTAAGGCTATGCTTCTTCAGAAATCTTCTCCTCCAGCTTCCGTGAAAGCGGTTGAGGAAATTTGTGTTACTTGTGGTGGCCCGCATCCTTACCACCAATGTCTTGCCACCGATGGCAACGTTTTTCCAGAATATCGAGATAATATTCAAGGATATGTTTCAGCAGCCGCAGTAAACTATAATCAGGGAAATACCGGATACCGTCCTCAGAGTGTAGCTAACCAAATTCGACCACCGGGTTTTGCTCAACCGAATGTGCAAAATAATCAAACCCGGTACAATCAAGGTTATAATCAAAACAGAGGAAATAATCAAGGAAATCCGAATTATCAAGCTCCGATTCAGCAAACTCAAGTTGCTCCTTCGAATGAATTGTTGAACTACAAGAAGATAAATGATGCTAATATGAAAGCTATGCAAAATCAAATAAATAATGTGAAAAATGAATTGAGAAATGAAATGCAAACTTCAATACAAACTTCAATGTCAAATCAAACCAATGAGCTTAAGAATATGATGGCTAGTTTTTTCCAAATGAATACCGCTTCTTCTTCGGGTTCGGGTTCACTTCCTAGCAACACCGTTGCTAACCCGAGAGGTGACTTGAAAGCAATCACCACCCGAAGTGGTATTTCTTATGATGGACCTCCAATTCCACCTCCTCTCTCTCCTCTTCCCAAGGTGGTGGAACGGGAACCCGAGGTGACAAAGGATACGGTGCAACCGAGTACCGAAAACATCCAACCTCCGGTAGTCCAAATTCAAGCTCCAATTGATGAGCCCGTTGTTGCTCCTAAGCCTAAACCGTCTATACCTTATCCTTCAAGAGCTAACAAACAGAAGCTTCATGAAAAATATGATAATCTAGCTTCAAAATTTGTTGAAGTCTTTAGGAAATTACATTTTGAGCTCGGTTTCGCGGATGCTCTTCTACATATGCCAAAATTTGCTTCAATGTTTAAAAATCTCCTTAATAACAAAGAAAAATTATTTGACTTAGCTAAAACACTGGTGAATGAGAATTGTTTGGCGGTTATCCTAAAAAAGTTGCCAAAAAAACTTGGAGACCCCGGCAAGTTTCTTATTCTATGTGATTTTCCGAAGTTAGTTGAATGCTTAGCCTTGGCCGATCTTGATGCAAGCGTCAACTTGATGCCTCTTTTCATATGGAAGAAGCTCTCACTCCCCGAACTTACTCCTACTCAAATGATTCTTGAACTTGCAGACCGATTGACTACTAGTCCATCCGGTATTGCCGAAGATGTCTTTGTAAAAGTAGGAAAGTTCCATTTTCTGGCCGACTTCGTAGTCATAACCTTTCTTGAGGATGGCACGTGCTTTGATTGATGTTTACGGTGAAGAATTAACTCTTCGAGTTGATGATGAAGCCATAACCTTTAAAGTTGGTCAAACTTAAAGATTCTCCTACAATGATGCTGTATCGATTAATCGAATCGATGTCATTGACGTAGCTTGTGAGGAGTATTCTCAAGAAGTGCACGGATTCTCGGATAGTTCTACGAGTGGAGATCCCACTCCGTCTTTAGATCCTATCCTTTCTACTTCTTCCCCCTCTCTCACTCCTTTTGAGGAAGGTGACTTCGTTTTGGAAGAAATC
>BQNB010157849.1:0-15102 GCA_026074375.1 Tanacetum coccineum
CTTTGTGGGAGGCACCCCATGCTTATCCATCTTTCTTCTTTCTTATTTCTATTGTGATGTGAGGAGGCTTGTACTTTTCTAATTCTTGTAGTTTGTGCTTGTGATTGTTTGTAGGATGGACCCAAAATTTTTAAAGACTCTCGTGTTCGGTGTTTTGTCCAGGTCCACTCGAGCTTCCTAGCCTTTTCTTGCCATTAGTTTGGGGAAATCCGATATCCTAGATTATTATCGACTAACATT
This sequence comes from Tanacetum coccineum, assembly GCA_026074375.1. NCBI lineage: Eukaryota > Viridiplantae > Streptophyta > Magnoliopsida > Asterales > Asteraceae > Tanacetum > Tanacetum coccineum. The sequence continues at coordinate 241 of BQNB010157849.1, forward strand.
TATCTTTTAGCATACTTGATAAACGGCTTGAGATTTTTGTGATACTTTCTTCATGCTTGGGTTATGCATTTGACTTTTTGAATTTTAGTATGGGGTTTTATAAGCCTTAGACTAGGAAGCATTGAGGACAATGTTTAATTTTAGTATGGGGTAGTATATCTTCGTTATGATCTTACCTACTTTTTGCCCGTTGTTCTCACGTACCCCGTTTTCCCACAAAAATTTTAAATTTTTAAGTCTTAATATCTAGTTAATTGTTCATATATATAAAAAAATATATATATATTGAAAAATATAAATAGTTAGTTGATTAAAAAATAGTTGACACGAATGTAGGCTTTCCGTTGGTGAGAACGAAAAGTAAATTTTGACCCGACCGGTTTTATGTCTTAGCTTTCTCCTTAACTTTATATAGATTGATTTTGCTAATCTTTTATACAAGGAGCTATAAAACGCAAGTCTAGCTTAGAAAAGTCAAGACTTTGCAAGTTCCCATAATTGATTTTAAATATGCAAATATCGATTTATTAGAGTTGAGATTGTTGCTAGTCGATGTGACTTGTTAAAGTGCCGATCTTAATTCGTTAGGCTAAGTATTCACGAGTTTCTTTATTAGAAATTTTAAATAGTGAAGAACAAGAGATGATAGAGTAGAGTATAAGTTTTGATGCTAAACATAGAATAGTTGGATTTCTTTAAGGCTCATAAGTGTTAATTGTGGCTTTTGCTCCCATCAGCTTAATAAACATTACATAATTGTTAAATAAATAAAGTTTCTTTGGTTTTTGCGATTCTTAGTTTAGATCACTTCGTAGAGATTCCTTCTGGTGAAAGTAAGGTACATATCGAGGTTTTGTCAGTGTTGTGGGGAAATAGACTCCTGGACCATGGTCGGCTCGCATACCGATGTGGCAGTTGTTAAAAGACCACAGGACTTGAAATTTGGCTATAATAATAATAATTATGAAATAAACCGAAGCCGAAATAAGACTTCTGGATCATGGTCGGCTCGCATACCGATGTGACAGTCGTTTAAAGGGTGGAGGTAATAATAATAATAATAAAAACTATGGGCTGATAAAAGTTTACTACCTCTTGCCGGCTCACAACCGATGTGGTAGTCTTCTAAATAAGGCACATAGTAATAATAATCCGAGACTGCCAAATTTTGGTCGCCTCGATGTGGACTTTAATCTTGATGACATTTGATCTTCTTTGAAAAGGGCTAGTAACTATTAATATGCGCTTTAACCGTTACTTTTAATTTTTTGGATATTAATAATAAGTAGCGAAAAATAAGTCTTAAAGAGCCTTCCGGTTATATGGACTTAAATAAAATCTGAGGATACAACATTAAAAAAATCATAAAAATGGAAAAAGTTTTGAAAAATGGGAAAATGGGGTGTTTTAAAGCTTGTGATTTCTTAACTCTCCCCACAAAAGTCTTTGCTACTTTTCAAAGATTTAGTTTGGGGAAGTTTTGAGGTATTTGGTTTTAGAGCATATAACATTGCGTGAGGACACGACAATCACTTAGTTTGGGGAATTTTGATATGTGAGAAATCACATATCCTTTTTATACCAAAAATGGCCCTAAAATGAACAAATTGTGCAAATTATGCTTGTATATTGCTTGTTTTGTCATTTGTGATGTGTAGGTACGGATATTGCAAAAATCACAAGAAAACGGTCAAAACCGGACAAACACGGACACGGGAATGGAAAGAGTGCACAAGAGCCGGGAGTTTGATAGCAAAAAGGTCAAATAGTCAACCATGGTCAACAATGGTCAACTCACAAAAGACAAAAACCCTCAAAATACCTAAATGAGCCTTAATGTTAAAACCAATTTCACAAAAAGCCCTAAATTGATAACACCGTTAGTCCTATGTTAATAAAGAACTAACGGTCGTTAACTCTTTATAACCAAAATCCTTAAATCCCTAAACCGAGCCCAAATAAACCAAACAGCCCAAACCCTTTATACATAAGCCCAGGTCAAACACCCATTCCCCTCAGTCAAACCTCAAACGAATAACATTTGGGGGGCGGGAAAAATAGTTTTTACTGTTCACCGTCTCCCCCACTTTACCCAGCTCAAATTAAACCCAAATTAACCCAATCCCTTCACTCGTCCAGCGTGGCACCGAAGATTCCAAGTACCAAGTACCATGTCAGCAGCAAAACGTCACCAAAGCTTTTGATTGGACAACTCTGACAAGGGAATGCCACGCGGGCTCAAAAGAAACACACCTTATTGGGAATTTTTGCACTAAAAACAATGCAAAAGAAGCACAACCTTCCAAAGATACAGGATTGCCAGCTTGGCAATCCATGTGCTCACAATCTCATCCAAGGGCTTTTAAGGGGCATCCAATGATTAGATGAAAATGAAGGGCCAAGATCAGTTTGCAAGAGGAGCGTGTATGAGAGCCTGGAAGCTTCGCTCAGCCCTTATAAATAGAGCTCACCCCCTCACTCATAATTATCTAGTTCTTTTCAGTTTTAGTGTAGCTTATAGAATTAGCTTATGTAATTTTTCTTTCAAATTGTTTTTAGCTTATTGTTTTCACTTAATGTAACCTTCATTTAAGCTTGTAACCAGTTTCAAATTAGTAATAAAAGTTTGTTTTTCTTATTAATGAATTGCTACTTTATGGTTTCCTTTAATTTAAAATTGTTTGATTAAGCTGTCCTTTGTTAACATAAGCTCATTAAGCTCTTTAATCTAATCATAAGCTGGCTCATTACTCAACTAAGCTCTCAAAAGCTTAGTTGAGCTTATCTTATTCAAATCCACAATCAAAATACCTTAACTTATTCTTGGAAGGGAAGCCAGTAATGGAAGGACTTCTAGGACCTCACCAGCTTATCCTAAGATAAGCTAGAGCTTGTTGATAGCTCATAAGAGCATTTAGAAAGCCTTGTTTAGAGCAGAGGCTTATGTAAGTTTTCATTTTCCTTTTCTAGCTCTTAAACTGCATTATAGCTTAATTGTGCTTATTTTTTTGCTTATTGTTGTTTAGTTTTGCTTATTTGTGCTTATTATAATTGTTTTATGCTTAATATGTTAGATTGTTAGATTAAAATCAATGCTTACTTGTTATTTTTATAAAACAGTTAAAAAACCCAAAAATAGTAGCATAATTCATTAGCTTATTGTTCTGGCTTATTTGATAATTGAGAAATGTTCATTAGGTTTATAATTAGCTTATTATTATCCGGTATTACTTGTTTGTGCATTAAATCTTGTTTTCATAAGCTTAAAATGGATTTAAGCCCTTTTAAGGGGTGTTTAGCATAAGGCAGCACTAATTCAAGTTAGTGCTGCCAAGGCCATTTAGTCCATAGGATTGGTTTTAGAATTCATTTGTAAGTTTATGAGATATGGCTTTAAGGTTTTTGAGGTTTAAAATTAGTTTTAATCTAGTTAGTAAGTGGAAGTTAGAATCTGTTAGCTTAAGTTCAAATTAATTTGCATTTTAAGTTTAAGCCTGTTTAAGATGCCTTCATTGCTCATTCTGTAGTTAGTTTGATGTTTTTAAAAGTGTAGAAAACAATTCTTGAGCCTACACTTGTTGGTTTTAAGATTTGGATGCTTTGCTTGCAAACTGCATCAGCAGCATAAAAGGCCAAAAGGCCATCTTCTAACTTAAAGTTTAGACTTTTAAATTAGTTGTTAGGTCTTAATTTTTAGTATACTAGTAGATTTTAGGCTAATCTTCATTTGTTTGAACTTATTTTAGTCTAAAAAGCTTAATTGGTAATATGTTATTAGCTTACAAATTAGCAATTTGTCTTTTCAAAAACCTAAAGTTAACTCAACACACTAGGTGTAATAAGCAGTTTTTAACTGACTTTTTCATTGGTAACTTGACTTTCAAACTTTGTTTTAAAAGCTGATTTAAATAGTCTTTTGGATTAGCTTTCTATAAATACAAGTCTCTTTGCCATAAGGATCCATTTGCTTATTTGAAATTAAGCTTAAAATTGCCTCCAGGGACTGTTTAGTTAACAGTTTTCATCAAGTGCTTATTTGAGAATTTTAGCTTATAGCTTTAGTTTTCTAGCTTAAATCTTGCTTAAAATTGTTAGTTAAGATAGTTTTAAACAGTTTGTAGCTTATTAGGTCCAGGATTTAGCTTATGAGTCTTTTTCATAGAAAAGCCAAAAACAAAGTTTAATAGCAAGTAGCTTTTTCATTAAGTCTTTTCATAGCTTATTTAGATTTCAAACTCCTTTTTGATTTAAGTTTTAAATAGAGCTTAGAATAAGCTTTCCATAGGTATAAGCTAGATTGCCATAAGGTTCCAATAGAGTGCTTAAAAATAAGCTCAAAGTTACTAGTTTAGACTATTTGGTTTAGATTAAGTGCTTATTTGATTTCTAAGCTTATTGCTTTTAGTTCGTTGCTTATTTCCAGCTTATTAGGGTAGTCATAGATTGCTTATAGCTTATTAAATCTTAGTTTTAGCTTATCTTAGTTTTGAGCTTATTAAGTTTTCAAAAAAGTAAAAAAATGGTTAAGTGTTTCCTGTATAGCTTTTAAGCTGTTTACTAGCTTATTAGTGATTTAGAAAAAAGTTGATTTCACAAAAGTAGCTTATTTTTACCTGCTTAATAACTTTGCTTTTTAGGTTTTAGCAAAAATAAAAAAAAAGGGAAGAGGGGAAATTGTGGGTGAGCAGGGCTCGAACCCACAACCTCAACCCTCCTCAACCTTTCATAGCACTCAACACACACACCTCTAACCACTGCGCCCTTGGGACTTTTACGTCCCAAGGTGCATTTAAAAACCTTTTAACCCTTTTTTGAGTTTTAGTATTAATAAGCACTTCGAGTGCTTATTTGATTTTTCCCGGCTTATTTAGTTTAGCACTTTAGGATTTCTTATTTTTCCTTCATAAGTTATTTTTAGAATTTTTTTAGGATTTTTAGCTTAAAGTTTTATATTTTTCGTGAATGAATTTTGTTATAAACTTTAAAAAATCATAAAAAATAGAAAAATAATCAAAAAAATAATTTTCTTTTTTATAAAATTTTCTTTTATCATATTTTAGGCTTAGGTTTGAAATTTACTTTCGTATGGTTAATATTTTGAAAGTTCACTTTTTAAAGAACGGGATTCGATTCCCGTTCTCGTTTTCTTCGTTTTTAAGCTTTAATCACTCTCGTTTTAGAATTTCCTTAGCATTTTCTTTTAAATAGTCATTTAGGATTAGAAAAAGTTTAGAAAAGCATTTAGGATTTAATTTTAGTTCAATTGCTTATTTGTCGCGTTTTCTTAATCCCGTTAACGTTTTTCGTAGTTAGCTTTAATCATGCCTTTATTTGCTCACTATTAGGATTTTAGAAAACAATCATCTTTGAACCAATTCAAGTCATTGTCCAAATAACAAACGAGGTCTCAATTTCATAAGTCTTTGGGAAAACGACCCGGTAATCACTTACCGGTTAAACGTGTAGTATTTTTGTAAGATTTTTCCTACTACCTTTGTCCTCAAGGGTAGTTTTGGAATTTTCTATACTTTGGATATTATTACGTATATATAACTTTACATACATCAAGTTTTTGGCGCCGTTGCCGGGGATTTGTGATTAAGATTCCTTCGTTTGCATTTGTCGATCGTGATTTGGAGAACCTTTCGTCTTCGAAAGTTACGCTTTTGAAAAAAAATCAAAAATACAAAAAAATTATAAAATATAAAAAGTAAAAAATATTTTTCTTTTCTTTTTAGTATATGTAGAAGTTAAATAAATACAAAAATACAAAAATATTTGCTCTTCTAGATTTTTCGATTTTTATTTTGTTCTCTTAATTACTAAAATACACATCAATTTAATTCTCTTACTAGAGAATTTGTGAATATTCCATTAATAAGTTCCCGAACTTAAGATTCAAAAATTTACCGTCTTGTGTCACTTACGAAAAAGGCGCACCTCTTTTGTGAAATAAGCTATTAGGAGGGTTGTTCCACGGAACTACAACCCGAAGGGACAAACGTTTTTAAGGAGATTCGCTCCCACTACGTCCCCCGTTTGCAAATTTTACTTAAGGGAGTTACCCTAAGTTTGTTGATTATTCGGTAAACAAAAATATTTTCTTTTCTCATTTCTTTTATCATTTTTGTTTGCTTAGTGCATGCGCACTAGAAATTCCAATTTTCCAAATAATTCGAACGTAACCATTCCGAGACGTCGAAATAGAGGACGTGCTCCAAACATAGTCGAACCCGAGCTTCGTACTATCGTGAAGTGCACATTGGTGACGAACAATAGGAAAGCTACTCCCGAGCACCCACGAGGGTAATGGAGAAGCTATCCGTTATAACCGGAAATAATGCGATCATTTTGAGATAAGACAATTTGCTACAATTAGTCCAAGCTAGCCCGTTTCACGGTTTTGAGAGGGAAAATTGTGACAACCATGACTTGAGCATGTTAGTCAAACTATTAGTGTTGACTTATGTATCTGTTGCAATGAATGAGTTATGTGATTATATGTGTTTATATGCGTTTAATGTGGATTATGTAGAAATTTGGTAGTCCAATCTATTGAGTATGAACATCTCAATGAGATGGAATGGTGGTGAATTGTTGAATTCATTTCGTTCACTTTTGGGGACAAGTTAGATGATTTTGTGATTTAAAAGCGTTTTAGTTATTTAATATCGTGTAAGTATTAATTACGTAATACCGAATATATGTGTAAAGTAATGTTAGGTATGAATAGGTGTTAGTAGTTAGAATAAGAAATGAAATATGATTTCTATTTAGGAAAGTTAGTTTAAAATAAAATGAAAAGTTATTTATTTTAAAAATGACCTAGTAAATTGTTTTACGCAAAAAAAAAATTATACTCCAATATAAGCTTAGGTTTTTATAAAAACTTAAAGTAATGCAAATAATTAAGTAATTAATAATAAATAATATATATATATATATAATATATATATATATATATATATACTAAAGGGGAAATCGGCCAAAAAAGAAAAAAAGAAAAAAAAGAAAACAAAATCCAATCTCTAATAAAAATTGGGTAAAGATATCTATACTAAAACCTTTTTTAAACCTTATACAACAAAAGCCATTCTCGCCCTTTGTTTTTAATGTCCCATCCAATTTTTATCAAAGAGAAAGAAGAAAAATATTTTAGTTTTTTTTTTATACCAGTTTGGTGATTTATGTGTTTCAAGATTCGAAAGATTTTTTTTTTTAAAATTATTTTTTACGGTATAAATAATAATCCTTTGAGTATATTACATTAAAAACATTTTATAATTTTTTTATGATTGGATAATTAGGGTTTCATAACCTCTGTAATTATGATATAATAAAACATGTTATACTATGATTAGGGTTTTAATTAGAATCATATGGGTTATTCGTTTAGGGTTAAGATCGCGTTAGAATTTGATTTGATTGGGGCATAATTTAGGGCTGTGTTGTTTTTGGCTGATATCTCAATGAGAGTAATAACTAGCTTTTTTTCAAGTTTCCGTGCCTATGAATGTACTCAGAGATGTCTATTTACCATAACATCAGGCCTCGAATGTTTTTCTGAGGTCGAATTCATCAAACGGTGGTTGCAAGAAAAGTTGTAACAAGAGAGAAAAGCGGAGGAAAAATTAAGGTTTTTGCTTTTGTGAAGAAATCAAGCTCTAAGGTAAGTTTTGATTAATCCTTGTTAGTTATTAATCATTAATTCATGTAATAATTATTATGATGGAATTAGGGTTTTGTAAAATCAGTAAATCAATGATATAGTAATCATGTTATAATGATTAGGGTTTAATTAGAAGCTTATGGATGTAATTGGTTAAACTTAATTCGCGTTAGAATTTGATTTGGATTGAGGCAGAATTAGGGCTGTGTTGTTCGGCCATTATCTCAATGATAAGACTTTGAAGACTTTGATTTGGATTGAGGCAGAATTAGTAAAGGTTTTGAGTACGTTAAGCCGCGTCAAAATTCTGCGTTTTCGGGTAAATTATAAGACTTTGAAATAATGTGTAAACAAATTGGTTAATGTCGGGCATGGTGTCGGGGTGACCCATAAGGGTAACTAAACACCTTAGACATCCATCATATGATTATTACATGTGCATTAAGCTTTTGGCTTAGTAGCGTGTAACACGAGTTATTTTGTTGTTTAGATTTGTGCTAGTTGTTTATGAAGCTTTTTGTTGGAATCTTTTGGAAAGCTAAGCGAAGGTGAGTTTCATAGTCCCTTTTTCACATGTTATTTTAGGGTGAGAATGATGCTTGTTTTGTTGTCGTGTTAAAATGTTTTTAAGCTTTCTGTAGTTATGTGTATTGGATCGGATGAGTACGCCTACTCAGTGTTGTGATATGGGATCGGATGGGTACGCCTACCCAGTGTATGATATGTTTGGTATTGTGGATCCCAATATGCAAAATGAGTTGTGACGGTGGTAAGACTGCGTGAGCTAATATGAGGCCATGTAGCGCACATATGAATTTGGTATGATTGTGGATCGTGGGCACGTTCCGTCCCGTTGTGGTTAATTGGTGTCATGAATTGTTTTGGTAATTGCAGCAGCTAATTGAAAGTTTATTTTGGATATTGTTGTATGTCGTAAACCTATGATTCTCGCTCAACTTTATGTTGACGTTTTAAGCATCATTTTCAGGTGAGCTTAATGGTGCTAAGATAGAGCGAAGTGGCTAGAAGAGACCGTAGGATGCTTGGAGTTTATTTATGCTTTCTGTTTGAATAAATGCGTTTGCATGAATTGTTTGGATTATGTTTTGCATGTCATTTATTGACGAGACCTCTTTCTCATTAATAAAGACACCATTAGGTTTTGGGTATTGTTATGACACTTTGTGTCTTTGCTTTACTTTAGTTTTCATTTTAGTATTCTCTATATAGACACCATGTGTTGTGATGATATCCATTCTTGTTTACGCCTCGCGTTTCCGCCTTGGCGGGGTGTGACAGATTGGTATCAGAGCCTTTGGTTATAGAGAACTAGGTGGTTGAGCCTAGACTATAGCTTAAGGGTCCCTCATATAGTTGCATTTTAGGGCATAAGTGTTTGTGTACGTATATACCGTATGTTCCCGCTACCTAAAAGCTTTGAAATTCTTTCTATTTTGAATTACTACTATATAATATGAAATATATACTTTTTCATTATGGGGATCTAATAGTATATACCCCTTTGTTATTGTTTTAGTCATGTCTTCCCCTACCCCTAGGAGATATCGTTGGGAGATTGTTTACCTCACTGGACCCGCGGAGTTGGGTGACTTTTGAGAGAGAAAAGTCAAACCCAAGCGAGGCCCAACATAAGTTTATTTCGTTTTCTACCTCGATGCGTTGCTATAATCGAGGATTGCTTTTATATTTTGGGTCACGATGTGACTTCTGTTTCGTTCTTATTCCTAAGTAGGTTACTACACTCAAACTGGTCTACAAGATGTTTTTGTAACACTTATAAATATAGTGATCTATGCCTATATGCAATGCACAAACAATTTTGCAACTTAACGTAAGAAATCTAGCGTAATTCCTATTAGGCATAATCCAAAAACTAATAATATACAAATAGCATACATGGCACATGTGTTTAGATATATAATTAGCTTAATTACAAATAGTAATGTTTAATTATTAATATCTACTAACCAAGTTGATTTTTAAATATAAAGGTTAAACTACATAATCATCTAAACATTACACGAAGGATATTCGTCGTTGTTTTGTGTATTAGATATAACGATGTATACTTAGCTTGATTTATTTGAAAATAAAATAATTCCTCCCCATTTCAAAAATTAATTAAAATCAATATTTTAAAAGGACAAATACACTATTTTTCAAAGATATATTAATTAGAAATGCCCAACTCAAAGGAAAATGTAAAATACAAGTTTTACGTTAAAACGAAACTTAAAGTTTTGACCACTATGTAGTATTTTGCATTTCTGGCTTATTTAAGTTTAGTATGAAGACATGGAAGTGTTTTTAAATGAAAGTAGACTCAATTATCTTCGAAATGGCGGGTGGCACGACTTCTACGAACTTACGGTTGATTTTATATGATTTTTCGAAGTTTGCCAAATTCTGCTAAAACAGATAGACGGCCCCCATAAAGGTGACGGCCCCCAGATATATTTGGGGGCCACCCTAACATTTTTGGAACCGCCACCAGTGACCCCAAAACACGTTTTTTGTTCAAAATCATTTGGTGACTTATCTGTAGAACATAGGACTTTAAAAAGTTGTTCTAGCACATAAATTTCGTGTTTTAGACATCATATCTACTCTTACGACTTAGACAAACCTAAGTTGGCACTTCCAAGTTCTTTTGAGAAAATTTTCCTTCAAGTTAGTATACAAAGTATATTTAATAACAAAACTAGTACGAATCAAACAAACCAAACACTTTTCCATTTTCATCCCCCCTCATGGGTTAATTTGGCTACATGGATCGTACTCTATTTTAAAAACCATTTGTTTTGAAAACTAGAGCGGCCTGGCTCTGATACCAATTGTGGAAATTGTAGAGGGGGGAGGGGGGTGAATACGTTTTCATTTAAAAACTTTAAGATCAAAAATTACATCACTCTTCTACCGGCGGTCCCATATATATATGGGGGCTGCCAAGTATATCAGAGGGCCGCCTGATTTATAGGACCGCCACCAAAAGAGATTTCCTGACTAGATCTTTTGTATCAAATCACCAATCAAGTTTGACGTAATATGAGAAGTGTTGATAATGGATTTACAGTAACTAGCACATATTCTACCAATATATCCACACTCACAATGTTTAATACAAAGAGCTACACAACCATGTCTAACACAACATTCACAACGATTCACACAATGCAAGTGTAAAAGTAAAGCGATAAATATAAAGACATAAGTAAAGAGAAAGGTAAAAGGAAATGCAAACCGGACACGGTGATTTATAGTGGTTCGGTCACGAAGCTCCTCTTCGCCCTACTCCACTCCCCGAGTATCCAACTCGAGAGTTACTTCACTAATCAACAAGCTCCCTTTCGGCGGAGAAAACCTTATACCAATGCTTATATTATTTTCTGACACTAAGCTAGATGTCGAGTTCTTCTTCGGGTACAACCAAACCCGTTATGTTTTATGGCCCAACATAACAAACCTTATGTTTTATGGCCTAAACACATAAACCGCGTCGCTTACATTATTTTCTGACACTAAGCTAGATGTCGAGTCCTAATCTTAGCTAGAACCAATCTACCACTTCATCAATGTATTTTAAGGCCTAAAATACTAACCAACCCACAATCAACCCATCCAAATATATACATCATTTGGATCTACACACTACTAAAGATTGGAAGACATGGACTCGATCTATATGTAACAAATGTTACAAATGGACTAACTAGACTACATAACTTCGGATCTTGAAGATGACCGAAGTTCTTCTCTTGCACTTGAGGAAAGGAGGAAAGGATAGAAGATTTGATCACATTTAAACAAGATTAACCAAGTTGAATGATCAAAGATTTAGAGAGATTTAGTGAGATCTAGAGAGAGAAAGAACTGAAAGAAAATCGTGCAAAAGGGTTATGAAAATAGTTGGAGGTGACCCACTATTTATAGGAGCTGAAAAACAGCCTGTCAGGAAACGGCGGTCCCAGATATATTAGGGGGCCGGCGGTATTTAAGGGGGTCGCCGGCCTATTTAAGGGACCGCCTGTTTTTGTCTTTTTGTGGTGACAAACTTGTCTGGTAAACGTGTAACATGTTTTAGGGGGGAAAGAACCAGATTTTGAATTTTAAAATAATTACAACATAAAACATTTCTTTTTAATTCAAAAATAATTTGTCTAATTAAGTTTTGAAAAAGTTATTTTGTTACATTTATAAAAATGTAAAGTTTAAGACAAAAACTTATTTCTTTGATCATCCTACAAGTTTAATGCTTGTTTGTACATACCTTATGTGATTTACGTCGGGTGTAAACCAATATTCGTCTTGATGCATACTTGAGATGTCGAGAGATGTTGATGCATGTATGCATTGATGATTTATGATTACGAGTAACTTGCGCACTTTAGGTTATGTATTACAAGTAACATGTTTGTCATCACCAAAACATAAAGAGATCGTATAGATTAAATATCATAACATTTACACTAACATGGTCTAAACCCTTGTTTAGCAAACAAACCCTAGCTTCCAAGTCTTAGAAAACCCCAAATCCAAGAAAACCCTAATCTTGGACCTTCTTACTTTAACACTTGTAAATTCCTAACCAAGCCTTCAAACCTTCTTGGTATATCTTAAATATGTTGTTGGAACACTTGTATGTGTTGCAAATAAGATTGTATGAATTATTTGGGTGTTTTTGGGGTTGGATGTGGGTTAGGGGTGAGCAAAAGGGAGTGTTTGAGTTGTTTTCACCATATGAAATGAGTTGTGTATGTTTTACATACTAGTTGCTGGCATTATATACACACAAGACTAGTCAAATATGTCCTAAGAAAGTCTTAGACAAGATAAGGATTTCTAGGAAGTCTTATGGTCAAAACAACTAGTGAAGGACATAAGGTTTAATGAGTTGTTGATGTACAAAGGTCAAGTGGTAAAGTTTGTGTGCTCCTTGTCACCCATTTCTTATTGTTGTCATGGGTTAGGGGGAGGAAATAGGCTAGGAAAGTCTTTGATCTTCTATTGATAAATATCTAGTATTTACTTGAAGTTATAAAGTGTAATTTAAATGTATAAAGATATAACTAGTAAAGTGTAGTTGCTAGTTGATTTATTTTATGTACAATATGACTAACAATGTTAACACGGGTGAAATTTTATAAAACTTTAGGTATTGGGTATAAAATAGGTATTTATTGAAGCGTAGATAAGTTTTGGTGGTTCCGAGAATGCCTAAACGTATTTTATCATGAAACGTAAACATTTTACGTAACCAATTGAAATAAAATGTGCAAAGTTAATAATTATCCTCCAAATAATTATCTAACACTTGCTTGACGTAAACATTTAATTATTTGATGCCCGTTTACGTTGAATGATCATTTTTAGCTTATGCGATTTAACTTTATACTTAAAATTAAAAGCAAACGCGTACAACACTAAAAATAATTAGTTAAATAAATAATGTCGTACAATGACCTAAAACACGGGGTGTTATAGTCTTCCCCCGTTAAATGAGCCTTGTTCTCAAGACTTAAGACTCGGAAATTGACGACAATGTAGTCTTTGTGAAGAGGTGTGGATATTTCTTCCGAAATTGGTCTTCACGTTCCTATGTAAATTCAGGACCTCTTTTAGAGTTCCATCGAACCTTAATGATTGGGATACGGCTTCGTTTCAATCGTTTCACTTCACGATCGATGATTTCTACTGGTTCTTCAACAAAATGAAGCTTGTCATCAATATGTAGTCCATCCAATGGAACAACTAAAGGTTTGTCGGCATAGCACTTCTTCAAGTTGGATACATGAAATGTATTGTGAACCCTGCTCAACTCTTGAGGAAGTTCAAGCTTGTAAGCAACGGCTCCAACCTTTTCCAGCACTTTTAAAGGTCCAACATATATGGGGTTTAGCTTCCCCCGTTTGCCAAAACGTACTACTCCTTTCCAAGGTGAAACCTTGAGCATACCTCTATTTCCAACTTGAAATTTCATTGGCTTACGCTTCAAATCAGCGTAACTCTTTTGTCGATCATGAGCGGCTTAAATTCTATGCTTGATCTGAATGATTTTCTTGGTCGTCTCTTGAACTATTTCTGGACCAGTGAGTTGAACTTCTCCAACCTCAGCCCAACAAACAGGTGAACGACACTTTCGACCGTAAAGTGCTTCAAACGATGTAGCCTTAATGCTAGCGTGATAATTATTGTTATATGAAAACTCGACTAATGGCAAATGGTTAGCCCAACCCTTTCCAAAGTCGATCACACAAGCACACAACATATCCTCGGGAGTTTGAATAGTCCTCTTGCTTTGCCCGTCAGTTTGTGGATGATATGCAGTACTCATATCCAAATTCGTACCAAAAGCCTTCTTAAGTGACCTTTAGAAATTTGATGCGAACCTTGGGTCACGATCAAATATGATTGAGATAGGCATTCCATGCCTCGTGACCATTCCTTTAGGTACATTCTTGCCAGTTTCTCCATGGGATCGGTTTCCCTCATTGGTACGAAGATTGCGGATTTAGTGAGTCGGTCAACAATCACCTAAATGGTGTCATAACCTTGTGACTACTTAGGAAGCTTTGTTATAAAATACATTGTGATATTATCCCACTTCTATTGATGTATCTCAGGTTTCACTAACAAACCCGATGGCCTTTGGTGTTCAGCCTTGACCTTAGCACATGTCAAACATTTGCTAACATAGGTGGCAATGTAGGCCTTCATATTGGGCCACCAATATAGCTTCTTCATGTCTTGATACATCTTGTCAAAACCCGAATGAATAGAGTATTTTGACTTGTGGGACTCATGTATGATCACAGTCCCCAACACGCCATAACAGGGTAACCAACTCCTACCATTTAAGCATAGAGTTCCATCCACACGGGGTTCCAACTTTTCCGTCCTAAGTTTCTCGGGATCCTTAGAATTTTCATTCAACATACCTCCAACATATTTATTCTTGATGTTCTCTGGTTTCCGTGCTTCAGTCTGAGCATTCAAGATTTGCTTAAGAAGGTCCAAACCAATAGTCATGACTAAGGCTCGAACTCTTAATGGCTTTATTCACTCTTTCCTGCTCAAAGCATCAGCAATAACATTTGCCTTTCCTGGGTGATAACAAATCTCACAATCGTAATCATTGAGCAACTCTAACCAACGACGTTGTCTCATGTTCAGCT
>BQNB010157850.1:0-15102 GCA_026074375.1 Tanacetum coccineum
GTCCCGGATCTCCAGACGTTCCCCATGGACCAATAAATTCGGGGACGGGTCAAGCATAGCGACCTTAAACAAGCGCTTCGTGGGAGGCACCCCATGCTTATCGTAGTATTGTGTAGTAATGAATAAGTGTTTTCTTGTTGTGTGGAGGCTCGCCTCTTCCATTATCCGTGTTTTGTAGTGTTTGTGTTGTTAATTGTCCAGGATTGCCCGGATTGTGAAGACTCTCGTGCTCTCAGTTTTACCTTTCATTCACAAGAGTTTCACATCCTCAGCTTCATTTTGGGAATCCAATATCCAAATCTAATCGACTAACGTTTTATCTTTTGGCACACTTTATAAACGGCCTTAGATTTACGTAGGTACCCCTTTGAAACATCGAGGACGATGTTTAGTTCTAGTATGGGGGGGATCTTCGATTTGATTTTGCCTGCAGCCGTTGTTGTCACGTAATCCCGTTTTTACCACCAAAATTTTTGCAAAAATACCAAAAAAAATGAAAAAATTTAAAAATTTTCAAAAATAAAATAAGTGTTTTGTCACAGTTTCGACTTTCCTAATGGGTAGAATGAGAATAATTTTTGACTCGATCGGGCGTGTTGAGCCCTAGCTAGTTCCTCAACTTACCGCTTGTAGGCTAAGCTTTCACGAATTCTATTGCTTCGAATTTTAATAAGGTGAAGAACAAGAAGTGATAGAGTTAAATATAAGTTTATATGCTGAGCAAGATTCTTCTAAAGCTTATATGAGTAACTTGTGGCTTTTTCTCCCATTAGCTTTTAATCCACCTAATCATACGTGCTCATTTCAATTCAACTAAGTCAATCGATGTTTTTAGAAAAAGCTTCAAATTTGTAACTTGATTCTTTAAAGCGAGGTTTTTCTGTTCTTAGTAATTTGAAAGTTAAAATGCCAAAGAAGCATGAATGAAATATGAATGCAAAAATGCATGAATATTGAAATTATGCCAATGAAGCATACATTTGAGTATATGGAGCAAGTAAAAGATGTGTCGTGATATCCCACTCCGCTAACCACGAGGTGGGGGTTCAAACTAAGACATCTTTACTTCTAGGGATTTGGTGTGTTGTGATATCTCACCAGGAAGCGAGGTCTAGGTGAGGGTTCAAACTAAGACACCTATCCTTAGCCATATTAGGAAGAAGGTGTTGATGTGATTTCCCACTACGCTAGCAACGGGGTGGGTTTTCAAACTAAGAACACCGGTCGTTGGTTGTGATATCCTACTAGGGAGCGAGGCCTAGGTAGGTGTTCAAACTAAGCAACGCATTCCTAGCTTTAAGAACTTATGATTATGATGATGAAGATGTTGCAAAAAGTTCTACAGTTAAATCGTCAGATATGTCACTACAATCTTGTCGGTGGACGTGGCCGATGTTGAGTCATGTAAATGATGACGGAGTTTAGTATATAGCAATAAAATATCTAATAATGGAAAATTCAATGGTTAAGTTTTCTATTTCTAAACTCAAGTATCATTTTGAACTAAGATTAACTTGCTTTAAGATTCAAATTGTTGAGTATGCCGTCGGTAGATTATTTCGATTAAGTATTCTCCGTGGGGTGTCAAAAACCTGGGCACTTAGCTGATGAGGCTGGGACGTTCCGAGAAGAAAGGTCGCTACATGGATAGTCTCACCATGAATCATTAAAATTTTTGATGTTTGCGTACTTTGAGTAGTTATTGTTTATTTTAGTGGTGATCTTAAGGAAATTCGGCCTAAAAGGGTGGTGGAGTATCCCGCTATTACATTGCGAACATTCTCCTGTGGGGTCTCAACCTGATAACCTAAGTCGAACTCGGCTGGGATCTATCGAGAATATGCTGGTTGGTGGGTGATCTAGTCTTTTCCCCAGATTTCTTCAGAAATATCGTTATGCACATAAACTATGCTACTTTCTAAAATTGTCGATCTAAATTTAACTTAAAATTAAGCACAATCACTTTAATTGAATAATTGTCGGGAGCAAAAGTTGACAAGTCATAGTTATAAGTAGTGTTAGCATCTTTACTTGTACTTAACGGTGATTTTGTTTTTACGCTTAGTTTGGGACTAGTAAAAAATCGGGGTCGATGAATTTATCCATTCGGACATCTGTAGATCATTCTATGGGCGCTTCTCATTCTATGATCCCAAAGTTGATATAATAAAGGAAGTCAAACAGGTAGTCAAGAAATTCTTTAGTTCCCCTTGACGAATACTTAGCTACTTTTCGAGGTAATTAGTCGAGGGGGATCGAGATTCTTAGTTTTCGTAAATGTTTACTTCATAACATTGCGTGAGGACACGGCAATACCTTAGTATGGGGGATTTTGGTATGTGCTTAATTACACATACCTTTTTCCATTAAAAACGGACTTAAATAACCAAAAACAGACAAAAACTGCCAAATATATGTTTGTTTTGCATTTGTATTGTGCAGGAAACGGATATCACACAAAAGGACGAAAAACAAAGCCAAAAACGACAAAACTGAGCACGGAATGGAAAGGTGTGAAAAGACGAAGCCAAATCGAAGCCAAAAAGTCAATCAAGCCAAAAAGTCAAAGTCAAAGTCAACCCCGACAAAGTCAAGTCAACTCCGAGAAGCTGGATCAGAAAAGAATATAACTTGAGGGACTGAAATTGCTAAATCCCAAAGTTCTATAATTACTAAGTTAATGGACACAGGGACTGAATTTGCAATTTCAGTAAAATACAACTTTAGGGGTTAAATCTGTCAAACCCCTAAAGTAGTATTAACACAAGGACCTCCTATGTCATTAAACTTACGAAGATTAAGGGACATAATTGCTAAAATCCCCAAAAGGTTTACACCACAAGGACTTGACTTGCAAAACATGTTATAACTTCGAGGGACTAAAGCTACCAACTTGCCAAACAAATACCCTGTCTCTCATAAACTTCCTTTCCCGTCACTTTTAAACAAAACCCAAGTCACGGGCTAATTGCCATTGTTTTACCCTGCAACTCCAATTAAACATTGGGTAAAAGCTTCACCCTCATCCCACTAACTCCCCCCAGCTATAAGATTGCCAACTTGGAAATCTTCACGATTTCAAAGGACTTCGATGGCCTAGATTGACTAAGAAGAAGCACAAGGAGAAATCAAGGGCTGAGATTGCTTTTGTTGAGTCCCTCACACAACTAAAACACCATGAAAGTCTCTCACAAAGAAAGCACAAATGAAAAGACCAGCTATGAGCATTTTCGGCTATAAATAGAGCCTTTTGTAAGCCTTTAAGATTTATTTTTTAGATAACTTATCTTATTTTTAGTGTAATTGAATTTATTTAAGTCAATTTAGCTTATTACAACTTTCTTTTCAGTATTGTACTCTTTTCAAAAGTTTAATGAAAATTTGAGGTATTTAAGTTAAATTTCAATCTTTAAATTCCAAGTGTTAAGTTGTTAAATTGTGTTAAAGTGAGTTCAAAAAGCTCTTAGTATAGCTTATTTATAAGTTGTCTTCATGAGTAAAAACTAAAAAGTTCATGTAGAATATTACAAAATCAAGAAAAAAAATCTCCCAAAATTACTACAGCTTATGATTTGGATGATAAGCCAAAAATGGAAGGGCTTATGGACAATACCAGCTTATCTTTGATAAGCTGGAGCTTGTAGACAAAGCTTTTTACAGCTTATTCACCCTTGTTTTGAGCAAAAGGGATTTGTATGTCAATTTTCTTTTCATTCAATGATTTGTCTTACTTTACGCTTAGTTGTGTTTTGTTTATGTCATTATGCTTATTAATGCTTATTAATTTATGTTTAAGCTTCTGTCTTTAAGACCCATAGCCTAATTAACCCTTAATCAGCTTAAAAAGCCATTTTAGAAAATTAAAGGGGTGTTTGGGACAAGCCTGAAAATGGGTCAAATGAGGCTTGTACGGGTTGAGGTCTTTGGGTCAGGTTAATTTAGCTTAACTAAGGTCTTTCAATTAGCTAAAATAGTTTTTTAAGAAAATACAAAACAAAAAAAACCAAGTCTATATTGGTGATTGTCTTGAATTGTTGGTATTAGGCTCTTGAATTCTGCTTATTTTGATTAGTTATCTTAAGGGTGTGTTAGGACTAGTTTGTCTTGTCATAGTTAGAGTGTTTATGCATGCTGAGTTTTGTGTTTTAATAGGAAGCATGCGGTTTTAGACTTTAAACCAAAATCTGCTATTATGTTGGAAAAAGTGCGAAAAAATCCAAATTTCAAATTTGAGCTTTTTAGTGACTAAAACTTGTTTCAGCTTTCAAAAGTTTGAACTTAAGCTCATTAGGGGCTTATGTTAATCTACTTTAACTTGTTTTAGAAAAATAAGTTCATTTGGTGGCTTAATTTAAAGCCCATAGCTGTCATTTTGGGTTGTTTGCTTAAGCACCTCCCCTGGTGCTAAGAGCTTAAATAAGCCAATTTCTGGCTTATTCGGTGATTTTTAATTGTAACTTTTGATTGTTATTTGCTTATTACATGTGCTTAAGTGTTTATGATTGCCTATTTTTACCATTTGAATTGCTTATTTGCCTTAAAAAGTCAAAAAGAAAGAGGCAAATGTGCCTTTGGTTTAGTGAAGCAAATATGTCTGTCTTAGCTTTTTCAAGTAGCTTTTTCTCAGCTTATTGTTTGTCCAAAATAATTTTAGTTTGCTTTTTCTAGTAGTCTTTTATGTCCTCTTTTCCTTTTTCTAGTTTATAAGTTCTTAAGAGTTTGTCTAAGGGCTTATTTATAAGCCCAAAGTGCCCCACTTGTCTGTTTTTAGTCGTTTTAGGCCAGTAGCTTTTTTAAAGCTTTTCTAAGCTAATTTCTTTCATTTTGCTTATTTTGAATACATTAGCTTATTAAGTATAGTTAAGTATTATTTTGTAGCTTGTTTGCATTTTTATAGCTTCTTAAATCCAAAAAAAAGAAAAAATAAGTCTTTAAACCTTTTAAGCCTATTCTGTCAATTTCAAGTGCTTTTTCTGGCTTATTCATAAGCTTTTGTAAAAACTTGTAGTTAAGTAAATTGCTTATTTATAAGTCCTTTTTAAGTTTGTAAAAAAAATTTGAAAAAAAAAATAAAAGGGGAAGCTTGGAAGTCAGGGGTGAGCTAGGGCTCGAACCCCCGACCTCAACAAGCCTCAACCCTTTTAAACCCCACACCACTACCGCTGTGCTACAATAGCTCATCCGGTAGTGGTTTGTAGGATTTATTATATAAGGGTTTGTTGGCCCATTTGTATAATAAGCTGTTTGGGCTTATTTACCTGCTTATTTGATAAGCTGGTTTCACCAGCTTAATTTTCATAGGACCAGTATCCTTTAAGCTATTTTATGTAATTTTTCTAGATTTTTTTATAAATTTCTAGTATTTTTTATAATTTATTTTCTTTAAAAATTAAAAAAAATTCATAAAAATTTAAATATTAATCAAAAAAATATAAACTTTTTTTTAAAAATTTTCTTTTTTTTATATAGTTTCTAGGAAAATTGTTAAATTTTTTGTAAGTTCATTTTTTTTAAAAAGTTCATTTTTTAAAGAACGGGATTCGTTCCCGTTTTCTATTTGAACTCGTTTTTGGTCCAAACGAACTTCCTGTTTTTAGTCTAGTTTTTTTAAACTTCGTTTTTAGTCAAGTAGAATCTATTTTGAGTTTAAAAATTGTTCTAGGATTAAAATTGTGTAATTTAGGATTTTAACCCTCGCGTTTTTACATTTTCGTATACATTTTAGTTTTAAATCATTCTAGCTTTCGTTTTTAGGTTTTATTTAATCGTTTTTGCATATTTAACTTGTAGAAATAGAAAACCAATTATAATCTTGTAATATTCAAACATATTATCATGGAGAACAGTATTATCATGTAGAACAGTATTATTACCTTAAACTCATGAATCACATAAAGAGATATTAAAGAGATATTGGGGGATATTACCCAAAGAGATATTAAAGAGATATTGGGGGATATTACCCAAAGAGATATTAAAGAGATATTGGGAGATATTACCCAAGTAGATATTAAGGAGATATTGGGAGATATTACCCAAATAGATATGTACTTAGGCAATAATATATCAGGATAGCATATAGTTTAGAAAACACTTGCATTCATGGTTTACAGCAGGTATCACGGGTTTATAAAGTATGTGAGGTTATGAACTCATTAAGTCTTTGAAAAGTAATCACATTGTTATGAGTATATAAAAGAGTTTGTAACAAGCATGTATCCCCCTCGCGGGTTTATAAAACATGTAAATAAGTAAAGGCGAGGTTATGAACTTCACCTGATAGGTAGATGCAATAAATATTCCAAAATGAAAGCGGACGACCTTATCACAATCTTAACGGGAAAGGTTGATATAGCAAAATGATAGTAAACAGCCACGTCACGCAACCTGAGTAAATATGTCAAGTCTTAGGAAGATTGTACTTTAGAACTTTGGTTCAGAGAGTTATGAGTTTGATTGAAGAGTTTGGAATTATTGTATCACTGTTCGGGCCATCATAATTCAGAAGTCATTCAGTAAACGTTTGAGGAGCTAGGGCACTTTAAATCGTAAACCCAACAACTCAGTCAGAACGTAATACCAAGATGAAACTCCTTAATATGAAGCTCCCTAGTATTGTGGTACAATAGAGATCTGGGACATGATTTATAAAAGCACATCGATGATGAATGATATAATGGTTATAACATAATCGGTTTTAAGCGTTTTGATCAATATCTGGAAATGTTAAGCACGTCAAGCATTAATTAAAGTTATGTCTGGTAAGGTTTTGAACATGATTTTATACTTTTTCAAAATGTTACATTTTAGACCCTTGAGAATGAAAAGTGGCAAAATATACCCTTGGAGTTTGCACTTTTACGAGTTTGGTCCTTCAACTTTAAAAGATATACCAAGTAAACCTTGTACTTTGGAAAGTGACATAATAGACCCCTATAGTTATAACTTTGATAAAATGACATTTTTAGCCCCTTTAGTTATAAGTTTCAGAAAGTTACGATATATACCCCTTGCATGGAATACTTTTGCAAAACAAGTCCAAAATGCCATGCAAGCTTATTTTAAGTTTCTAAATGATATTAGCAGGTTATAGCTTGTTAATATAAGCTAAAATATGAAGGTTTAACATAACGAAAGTTTAAAATAACGATTCGTTAAGCTAGGAAGCAAAACGGGTCAAATTAGGGTTTCAAAACGTAAACGCGCGGGTTTTAAGTTCAAATTCCTTCAATAATCAATAAAGTGGTTATTTTAACATTATTTAAGCATGCTAGGATAGATTATAACAATATTTAACCATTATAACATTTAGTTTTAAGAAAAACATAAAATTAGGGTTTTGGGTGTACGGTTTTGGATCAAAAAGGTAAAACACATAGGTTTTTGAGTTCAAAGCTTTATATTATGATTTTAGCAAGATCATATGAACATTATGACAGCATGAATACAGAATATAAGCTTAGAGAACCTGGTTTGAGCTTATAGCTTAGAAACGGGTCGAAACCGGGACTTTTAGCTTCGTACACCTAGAATAACGACTCCGAGGCTTCGTTTCTTGGTTTCTTTTGCTTCCTTTCTGAACTTGAGACTTCTTAAGACCTCTTAGGATATCTTAGAGAAAATTATTGCTGCTATGTAAGGGTTAGAGAGGAGGAAATAGGGGATGAGTTCAAATGGAGTGTTTAGGGTTCTATTTATAGGCGAAATGGACTTGGAGGCCAAGGGAGGTTATGTGACCATGAGAGGACATGTAGGAGGTCTAGAGGGTGATGATTATGGGCTATATGATGTGTTGTTTAAGCTAGAAACGAGCTTTGATGTGTTGTTTTCTCCATGTGTTGCCGCAGCTAGAAAAGAAGAAACAAGAGACCATTTCTAGGACTGAAGTGTGTACCAGCTCTCCAGATTAAGCAACCCCCTACTTTTGTAAGCGCACCCTTACCAAGCTCCCGCTCCAGTTCCTCAGCGACCAGGTGTGTCTAAGTCAATTTTTGATAACTACGTCAAAGCTAATGAAGCGGTTATGCAAAAATATGAAAATCAAATGGCAAATATGACCGGACATGATCACCAAATTCGTGAATAGTAATTTTTTATACATAAAGCTCATCTACTTCGGGCTTCGGGTTCTTGTTCAAGCACCACCATTGCTAACCGAAAAGGTGATGTGTGTAAAGCATTCCACTACCGTTGCGGGTTTCCCTATAGGACCTTCGATTTCTTCCTTCTTCATAAAGTGAATGAAAATGAACCGAGGTGACAAAGGTACGGTGCAACCAAGCACCGAAAACATCCCAAATCTACGGTGTCCTCAAACTAATGGACCAAAATTGGGTGGATCCCGTTGTTGCTGTTAAAGACTAAACCAACATTGCCTTATCCTTCAAGGGCTATGACAAGAAAAAGCTCCGTGAAAAAGACGATCTTCTAGTTCAAAAATTTTTAGAGATTTTTCAGAATACTCAATGTTTCGAGCTAAGTTGTTTCCCCGGTCGCTCCTCTACACATGCCGCTCAAATTTTGCCACCAATGTTAGAAAGCTCCTCAATGATAAAGATAAGATAATTGAGTTGACAAAAACACCGGTAAACGAGAATTGCTCGGCAGTTATCCTAAAAAAGTTTCCCGAGAAACTTGGAGACCCCGGTAGATTTCTTATACCGTGTGACTTTCCAGAGATGATGAATGCTTAGCTTTGGCCGATCTCGGTGCAAGCATCAACCTAATGCCTCTCTCCATTTGGAAAGAAACTAGTCTCCCAGCTTTGAACAAAACCCGAATGATACTTGTACTGTTGCGACGAAGATTTCTACTCCAAACCGGCATCACCGGGATAGTTTTCGTGAAAGTTGGAACGTTCTTTTTCTGCCGATTTTGTGTGTCGTTTGATTGACATTGCGATCCTCGGGTTACCCCTAATATTAGGAAGCGTCTCTTTCTGAGGACGGCACGTGCCTTGATCGACGTTCACGGTGAACGTCAAAGAGCCCTTTCGACCATGATGACCAATCCGTGACCTTCAAAGTTGGTGTACTTTAAGACTTTCTCTACAATATCAATTGAATCGGTTAACCGAGTTCGATTTATTGGACATTGCTTAGTGATCGAATATGTTCTTTGAAGTACTTGAAATTTCTGAAGTGGCAATCCCACTTCTACTTCGGACCTTATGATCGATTCTTGCTCTCCATCTTTCAATCCTTCAGAGTGTAGTGTGACTTTTCTAAAGGAAGGATCATTGAATTTCTTAGTGCATGATGATTCTTTACCACAGGTGTTGACGGCAGTTCTATGACTTTCTGTGGGAGATATTGTTGTACCTTTGATGTGAATTGTTAAGTGTGGTAATAGTGACTCTAAATCTCCCTCGTCGCAGTTTGTGAATTAATGTGTGAAGACTATGCTTAATGTCTTCAGGTGAAGATCTCCGACACTAGAACTGATCTTTCACTAGGCCATCTTGAGTATGCGTTTTTGGAAGGTAATGACAAATTACCCGTCATAATCGCTAAAAACTTGGAAAGATGAGGATAAAACGCCGTTGATGTTCAAGGTTTTAGTCACACTAACATGCACCATTGCTTGTAGTTTTTCTGATACTTAAGGGGTTAGTGTCCACAGTTTGCACCCCAATAAGATTTTGATGGAGGAAAATCGCCCCAAACCCGTCGTTCACATCAGTAACGGGTTTATTACCCCAAAATCCATGAGAGAGATTAAGCAAAGAAGTTATTTATAACTTCTTGAGCGCGGTGTTTAATTTACGCCTAGTGGCTCTGCACAGTCCCTGGGTATGCCCTCCCGCCGTTAATTGTGTCCCTAGAAGGGGCAGTGTAACCGTGGTAAAAAATATAGAAAATGAATTAACTACCATTTAGGTTGGTTAGGGATGGCGTTGTTTTGCATCGACTACTGAAAAACTCAAATGGTGTGGTGAATCGTAAAAGACCATTTTCCGTTGCAATCTTTATGGTTCTGTATATGCCTTGTCCAAGGATTCAGCAGGTAAATGAGTACTATTGCTTTTTGACGGATTCTCTGGCTACTTTCAGATCCCGATTGACCCACTTGATCAAGAAAATACTACCTTCACCTGCCTCTTACGGGACATCTTGGCCTATCGTGCGCATGCCTTTTGGGTTTATATACATGCACGGGACACGTTCAAAGGGAGATGTATGGTTGCAATCGTTCACGATATGATTGAAAAAAACCTTGGGGAAGTCTTTTTTTCATGATGATTTTCGGTTTTTGGTGATTCTTTCTCCTCTTTGCCTTTTCCCCATTTTAGACAAAAATGCTCAAAGGTGTGAAGACAACCAATCTTTGTGCTTAAATTAGGAAAGTTGCCACTTGTTATGGTCAAGGAGTCCATAGGCCTTGGCCATAAGATTTCTAAGTCGGGATGGGTTGATAAGGAAAAGTCTATGTCATTGCAAAATTTTGTTTTACCTGTACTATCCATACGTGAAAGGGGTCGTAGTTTTCTCGTCTTGCCGGATTCTTACCGACGATTTATTCAGGATTTTTCCAAAATCTCCTGTGCCTGTGACCCCACCTCCTTGAAAATAGAAACTCGTTTATTCTTCTCGAATTAATGAATCGACGCCATTTGGTAACCTTAGATGAAGTTAACCCAGGCTCCAATTCTAGTTGCTCCGATTGGGACTTGCCCTTTGAAAAATCTTGTGTGGATCAAGTGATTGGCTGTTGGGGCAGGCTAGGAGCAGGTAAGACCAAGCACTTCAGCCGATACACTATGCAAGCCACCCAACCCCCCCCCTAGAACCATGACCGAGACTAAGAACTTTACCTCTAAAACGGAAAAGGAATTACTTGCCGTAGTGTAGCTTTAATGAGAAATTCCCGTGCCCTTATCTTGTCTTGTCCATTGCATAGTGTATAACGGACCATTCGGCTCTCTAAGTACTCTGCCTGTTGCTGATTAGAGCAGGATCGCTAAGCCCAGAGTGCCCACCCCCGGTGGATTTTGCTGCTTCCAAGAATTTGATGTCGTGTATTCGTGATAAAAATGGAGCAGAAATCTCGCGTCGACCACCTTCTAGACTTGAAAATCCGTCATTCAAAGTGAGCTCGAGATAAAGGAATTTAGGAAACAATTTCCTCATCGAGACACTTGGGATGGTACTTTTCGTGATGTTAATGCCCGTGGTTTGCCGATTTTGCACAACTATCCATGCTGGGGAATTTTTGTGATCAAGGGAATGTCTCCTAGCAGAAGAAAGTTTTTCAAAGACGTCAAACACTACTTTTGGGACGACCCTTCTTGTTTAAGAATATGTAAGGATAAGTGATCCGGCGTGTGTGGCACGCAAGAAGCTCTGACATCTTCCCCCCCCACCCCCCCCCCCCCCCCCCCCCCCCCCCCCCCCCCCCCCCCCCCTTTTTTTTTCTTTTCGCGCGCGCGCTCGCTCAGAAGGCTTGCCATAATGGACCCACCGGGTGGACATCATGTGCAAAATCTCCACGCCAAATATGGTTTTGATGCGGTTTTTCTGGCCCAGACGCAATTTACAAAGTTGCCACTCAAGTTGGTTAAAAATATAAAAAACTATGATCGTGACAGCGTCTAAGGAAAAATTTCATACAACGTTATGACAACTCATGCCTCAAAATTCCATCAGTTGTGAAATCTTTGACGTTTGGGGTATTGACTTCATGGACCGTCCCGTCTTCAAGAGGGAACAAATATATACTCGTGGCCGTCGATTACTTGTCGAAATGGGTTAAAGCAAAAGCGCTCCCCACCAATGACGCCCGAGTTGTTTGCAAATTTCTTAAATATCTTTTCTCCAGATTTGGTGCCCCTCGTGCAATCATAAGTGATCGCGGAACCCATTTTTTACAATGACCAATTTGCAAAAGGTCATGCTTTAATACGGAGTCCACTCATCGTTCTCCTGCGCATATCACCAACAAACCTAGTGGGCAAGTTGAGGTATCGAAATCGTGTCTTAAAAGAAATCTTGAAGACCCGTGGGCGCAAAATCGTGACCTCGTTGGTTCGGACAACTGGTTGACGCTCACTTTGGGCTTCCGTTCAGCTTATCAAAACACCATCGGGGCACTAACGTACAAGCTTGTATATGGAAGGGATGTCATCTTCGATTGAGGCTCGAGCACAAAGTATTGCGTGCTTTAAGAAAACATGCAACTTTGACCTAATGACCTGCGGGTGATCACAAAAAGTTTAGCTTAACGAACTTTATTGAATTGTTCTTGTTATCATGACTATGAAAACTCTTTGATTATAAAGAGAAAACTCAAAGAGAATCCATGACTGCCAGAAAGATCAATAATCATCGATTTCAACGTCAGGTGATCGTGTCTCCTCTTTAACTCTAGTTAAAGATTTTCTAGGCAGCGTAAGACCGCTGGAGTGGACCTATTCGCTGTAACCTCATTTTTTTACATATGGTACCTGTCGAGTTATCACAAAATCCGAGCCAATTTCAAGTGAATGGTCATCGTTTGAATTACTACTTGTGGAGGGGACGTACACAATTGGCTAGTGTCCGGATCTCAAACGTTCCCATAGACCCAATAAAATTTAGGTCGGGTCAAAGCATAGCGACCTTAAACAAGCGCTTCGTGGGAGGCACCCCATGCTTATCAGTAGTAGTATTATGTAGTAATGAATAAGTGTTTTTATGTGAGGAGGCTATATCGCTTCCATTAGCCTATGTTTTGTGTGTTTTTTGTTGTATGTCGGATTTCGTCGGCATTGTGCAAGGACACTCTGGTGCTTGCGTAGTTTTACCTTCATCCATAAGAGTTTCCATTCCTCAGCGTCATTTGGGAAATCCGAATATCAAATCTATGACTAGCGTTTTCATCTTTTGGCACACTTAATAACCGGCACTTGATTTACGTAGGTACCCCTTTCAAACATCGAGACGATGTTTAGTTCTAGTATGTGGGGGGGGGGATCTCCTGATTTGATTTTTCCTGCAGCCGCTTGTTGTCAGTAATCCATTTTTACCACCAAATTTTTTGCAAAAATGACCAAAAAAATAAATAAATTTAAAGAATTTTCAAAAAATAAAATAAGTGTTTTTTCATAGTTTTGACTTTCCCATGGGTAGACATGAGAAAATTTTGACTCGGGTCGGGCAAGTTGAGCCCTAAGCTTTGTCCCTAAACCATTTAAATTAACGAAAGTTTTATTAGGCTAGGCCATTCGGCGGATTCTTTTAATGAGGGATTTTAAATTTTGCGAATAAACGGAAAATGTATAGTGTTTATTTACAAGTGGATGCTAAACATAAGGATTATTAGGATATCTTAAAAAGTCTTTAGTGTACATTTCTTTTATTGCTCCCATGAATCTCTTAAACCTGTCATAATAATAATTCTTAATTTTCTATTAAACTTTAAACAACTATTCTAAAACATATGTGCTCTTTCAAAAATAATCATCTGTGTTCTCCTTATACTTTAGATTGCTAAAAATAATTTTCTCTATGTACGTAAAATCACTTTTCAAAATTGTAAACAAAAAATGAAAAAAATTATGAAAAAAATGAATAAAATAAATAATAATATAACTGTGTGGGTGATAAAGGTTTACTGTCATCTTGCGGATCACAACGATGTTTTCAAGTCTTCAAACAAGGCCCTATGTGCTATAATATTAATCGCAAAGTGCGTAAGTAAGTGTTATCAATAAGAAATAATGTCGCCAGACTTAAGTCACTACATCTTGTCGCGCGGAGGCTGTTGCCGATGTATTAGTGGGAAATTATCGACGGTAGTTGTGCATATAGCACTAAATGAAAATTTAACTGTTAAGATTTCTTTTTCTAGTAATTTATAATTTTGCAACGTCGTCTCTAACTTGCTTTAATACTTCGAGCATGTTTTTGTTTGGCTCACGGTAAGTATTATTTCGATTGAATTCTCCCGTTGGAGTGTTAAACTCTAAAAACTGGCACTTCGCTGATGAGGTGGACGTCCGAGAAGAAAGGTCGTTGTAATGGAATATCGCGCCAATGAGATCATAAATTTGTTTGATGTTTGCGTGCTTTGAAGTAGTATTTTTATTTTAATGGTAGAGAATCTAAGAAATTTTGGCGAAGGTGTAGTAGCCACGCGATGAGACATTGCGAACTCATTCTCCTGTAGGGTTCTCAACCTGATAACCTGTGTGAGACTGACAGCGTGGGATCTATCGAGAATAGGCTGGTTAGTGGGTGTTCTAGTCTTCTTCCCGATTTCTTGAGTAATATCTTGATGCACATAAACTATTCTACTTTACATAAAAATGCTGATACTGTATAAATTAAGGCAACATATTACTTTAATTGATAATTGTTCGGGAGCGAAAAAGTTAACAAGATTCATAGTGAT
Source organism: Tanacetum coccineum (assembly GCA_026074375.1). Lineage (NCBI taxonomy): Eukaryota > Viridiplantae > Streptophyta > Magnoliopsida > Asterales > Asteraceae > Tanacetum > Tanacetum coccineum. The sequence continues at coordinate 14,371 of BQNB010157850.1, forward strand.
AAGTAGTTATTAGCATTTTACTTGTACTTAACGGTGATTTGTTTGTACGCTTAGTTTGGAGATCTAGGTTGAAAAATCGGGGACGAGATGAATTTATCCGTCAGGACATCCGTAGATTATTCTATGGACGCTTCTCATTCTATGATCCCAGTGTTGATAAAATAAAGGAAGTCAAACAGGTAGTTAAGAAAAAGAAAAAAGAAAATCCAAAAATATTAAGGATATTTAGTGTACATATAAAAAAATAAAAAAATAAAAAAAAATGGTGAAAACGGGACTTGTCGAAGCTATTGATTCTTTAGTTCCCCTTGACGAACACTTAGCTACTTTTCGAGGATTCTTAGTTTTCTAAGTGTTTACTTCATAACATTGCGTGAGGACACGACAATACCTTAGTATGGGGGATTTTGGTATGTGTTTAATTACACAAACCTTTTTTCATTAAAAACAGACTTAAATGACCAAAACAAATTGCCAAATATGTGTTTGTTTTGCATTTGTATTGTGCAGGAAACGGATATCACACAAAAGGACGAAAAACAAAGCCAAAAACGACAAAACCGAGCACGGAATGGAAATGTGTGAAAAGACGAAGCCAAATCAAAGCAAAAAAGTCAACCAAGTCAAAAAGTCAATAGAAAAGTCAAATAGTCCAAGTCAAAGTCAACCCTGACAAAGTCAAGTCAACTCCGAGAAGCTGAATCAGAAAAGAATATAACTTGAGGGACTGAA